>JABSMS010023592.1:0-27791 GCA_018902275.1 Aleiodes sp. PSUC_FEM 10030003
ATATTATTATTTATTTATTTACAGTGTATTAATTTAAATGTGATATTTATTTTTAACAATTGACAATTAATTATTATTTTTATCACTGTGTCATAAATAAATCGTACAAATTTGCGCAAATCTGTCCTTTTTTCCATCATTTGTGATTCAGAAGAAAAAAAATCACAAAATTAAAAGAAAAATCCAATGATTGACTGAGCAGATTAAAAAAGAGTTTAAAAAAATGAAAAATTGTAAATAAAAACAATAAAACTAATTTATTATTAACATCCTTTGTAATCAGTAGTATCAAAAGAAGCTGAGAAATAAATAAATAAAAAAATAAATATATTGCAGGTAGAATCACCCGATCTATGTATACGAATTTTTCCCTTAATGAAAGAAACAAAAATTAACAAACTAAAAAAAAAGTGTGAAAATATTTAAACTTCAATGATAGAATTGTTTTCCTGAAATAAATTCAAATTACAAAAATTATTGTGAACAATGAGAGAAAAAAATTGTATTTAATGCCCTTTCAAAGAAAAATTTCATTGTTCAATTATTGAAAAACAGAAGAAAAAAATTCGATGAATTAAAGAAAAATAATTAATTAACAAATTATCGTCAAAGTGGAAATAAATAAAACGGGTGAATAATCGCAGAATTATTGAAATTGAATCTAAAGTTTTAGAAATAAACAAATTGGAATTATTAAAAAAAAATAATAATACTAATGGATTAAATAAATGATTCTTGAGATGTTTTATCTGTGAAACAGTTAATGAACTTAGCTATCCTATTTTTCTACATTTAATATATGCTTAGTGTATTTTTCCCCCTCCTATTACCATTGAAAATTGAATTTTAGAGATACTAGACATAATAAAGAGTACAATTGCCGCAGATTCATTGATTTTTTTTAAATCCCTTGATTATATAAAATCTGCGGTGTCTGTATAATAATTAACTATGTGGTGCAATAAATAGAATGATAACTTCAATTGTTTATTTAATTACTGGCTGTAATCATTATTTTGTCGTGAAGTGGAAGAATTTTTGAAAAATGATGAAATAAAGTAACGTAATGATTGCATTAGAACGAAAAATTACTGAATTTCATCAATTACTTCGTTTATTCCTGTGAATTCTGGAAATTAAAAAAAAAGTTCGTTACGTAAAACAATGAAATTTTATTCTCTATACAAAAAATTTCACATTTTTCTCATCTAATCGCTTAAAATTGAAAAAAAAAATTGGAAGTAATACAAAAATACATAGAATTTATAAAACTACGGAGTATATATCTCACTGAATTATTTCTTCATGAAATATCAATTCTTAATAAATTGATATTTGTGATCTAAAAATATTTTTCAAGATGTGGTACTAATTTTATGGGATCCGTTTTTGGTCCATGTCTCTCAACAGGTTTTCCATTTTTATCAATAATAAATTTAGTGAAGTTCCACTTAATAGAATCGCCAAAAGTTCCACCTTGCACGTGCTTCAAATACTTCCAGAGGGGATGAGCTGTATCTCCATTCACATCAATTTTTTCAAAAAGATCGAACTTTACCTGTTTAGAAAAGGAAAAAGAATATTTTTAGGCGAAAGTTGAGAAGATTAAGGATGTTTAGTAGAAGCCATGAAGTATTCAAAAAATTCTCAAATTATTTTTTTACTGAGAGAGGAAATTATCTTCTCCATGTGAATCAGCATTTTAATCCACTAATCCATGATAGTTATTGAAAAACAAAATAGAAGAATTTATTAACTGTGCGAGCCAAAATTAAGTGAAACAAATATGTAAAACATTTCACTTATTTACGTGGATACTTCAGATTTTTATTTGGTCATTAAACTCGGAGTACTTTTCTACATTACCCCATAGTTTTTGAGAAAATTCGAGTGATTTAGCTAAAGAAATCACAATTTGGAGTTGATTTTAAAGAGCTTGTGTCTAAGAAAAATTTTGTTTATTTAATTTCTTGAAAGTTCTTACGTCTAATTATTGTTAAATATCAGAAAAGTCTGTTCCTCTATCAGATGAAATGAATGAGAATTTCATTCTAAAGATCCTTAAACATAGTAACGTGAAAATATACCTTCTGATGAGCTGCGAAACTACAAATATCATCACTGTTACCTGGCTCCTGACTATTGAACTGATTGCATGGGAATGCCAGAATTTTCAAGCCTAAAAAGAAAAATGAGCAATTAAAATAATTATTGATAATGACGGGGAGGAACAAAATTAATCAATTTCTCTTAATAATCATCTTTTCTGGCAAACATCTCAAAGTTCGAAACAGATAAAGAGACTTTCGTAGGACGACTATGAAATTTTCAGACAAATTGATTTTATTTCATCATCAGTTTTTTGCGAATAAATCGGAAATTGGAAATGGAGATACACCTCTTTTACCCTCATATTTTATTGTGCTTTTAAAATTTTCTATGAAAAAGGATGGAGAAAAGGGCGTATCTCCATTCCTTTCGGAGATTTTCGAAAAAAACTGATGATGGAATAAAATTGATTTGTCTGAAAATGTCATAGTCGTTTCGTAGGACTTTTTTTATCAAGAAAAATTAGATCAACATAAAAAATTCCTCACGAAAAATTCTCTCTCTCCTTGTCAACTTATGGATAAACTTCCGTGATAATTCGGGCGATTTGAAGCTAAAAAAAGTGTCTGGTTTGTGCAATAATAACTTTATCTAACAAGAAAACATTGTAACTTATTTTTGAACATCAAAAAACCGATTTTTTAAAATTTACTGAATATTCGTAAACACTTTAAAAAAAATGTAGATATCTACCATGAGACTCTGCGTATTTATCATAAAGTTCATTCAGCTCCTTATAGTTCGTCGCAGTGAGGCCACATTTTGATGCGACATTAACGATCAGACAGACATGACCTTTGTACCTGATGAAAAAGAAACATTGAAAATTATTTTGTGAATTTTTTTTTTCATTAAATTTTGTGGAAATGATTTTAATAAAAAAATTGAATAGAACGATGGATAAATAGAAACATACTTTGACAATGGTACGACCTCGCCCTTGATTGAAGTAGCCTCGAAGTCGTAAATCGACGTAGCCGACTTGTAGTCCAAATTTCCGCTCATCACTGTTTTGAAAAAAATGAAAAAATTATATCACAGTCTTAAATAAAATTACTTTAAAATTAATTCTAAACGTTCTATTTTATTTTCTCCAATGTTTTCTGGGGTTAGAACAATCAATCTACGAAATAAAATCAAAACATGCCTGCAAAACTACGGAACACCTGATGTAGCCCCGGAATTATTGCGTATTTCAAGTATCCCATTATAACCATTAAAAAAAATTAATATTCTCCTGTATCTTTCTGAAAAATTTTAACTCTCGAGGTTCTGCGGATACAATTAGAACCTCACCGTCAGTTGAATTCGATGGAAATAAATATATTTCGCGAGAGCCGAGGACTGCGTCACACGCAACAATAACAAAACAATATAATGAATAGAATAATGTTGTGATTTTATTTAGATAAAAAAAAATATGACCATGTTTTTTTAATTATAATCAATTCTCACCGTTTATCTCGATGTTTTTCTCAACTGCAGGGAAAATAATATCACGTGTCTATAAGTGCTTCGTCAAAAACCCGGCACTGAATGTCAGTGACGTCGTAGGGAGCCCGGTTTATAAAGCGCCTCAACCTTAAAACGTCATTTTTCCTTCATCACGCTGAAAATGACTCATTCATCTTAGAATTTGAGAAAAAAATGACGAACTGTTGATTTTTGAATTTAACAAATTATTTTATTTACATTCAACAATTGCGTTTCGCTAATATCAAGTTTTATGTACAATGAAATTGTCGCCTGTTCATAAAAATTCTTAAGTATATCAAAACTTTTCGGAAATAATGACAATCTTCGAAAATTTCTGAAATCGTTTTGTTCATGGAAAATATCTCAAGAACCACTTGAGATAGAGGAATTTTTCTTGTTCTCTGTTATCTTGCTCTCGTTTTTCTCCACGGAAATTACTCCATCTCCTTTAGATCCCGAGATTTTTCGTCGGTAGACTAATGAAATTGAAGACCACATTCAATTTTATGTTGCATTCAGTCGATCAAAAAAATCGGCCTGAATAATCAAGATATTGAGACTTTTGTTAACATTGTCTTCGTGAAAAATTACTCCAAAAAAGGTTCTTACAAAAACTTCCCCGTCTCTCTGCACATATGAAAAAAAATTGAAGGGAAAATCTCAGTGCATTCACTAGGGAATTCCTTTAACTTCTCGCTGATATCTGTTGAAAATTCAATTTAACTTCCCCCCTTTCTTCAAACAGGAGCATTCAACAGGAAATACTCGATAAAAAAACTATTAGAATCTCCAATAGAATTTTTTTGTTCAGAATTTTTTTCTTTCCAAAATATTCCTCAAAAATTCCAGAATCAAATCAACTCCTCTTGCTTTCTCACTTCATCACTCATTCCTTTTCTCCTCGACGATTTCTTCTTGGACGTCAACTCCCCATGAAGTTGCTCATACTTCCGAAGTTCATCTCGACTAACCGATGGAACCAATCCATCAATAGCCTCCATAAAATCTCCCTCCAAGACCTCAACAGCTCCCTCAAATTCTTCGCGAGATTCCCCGACTGTCCCTTCACTCTCATACCTCCTAACAACTCTTTTCGCAGCATTGAGCCAAGCATTGGAGCAAACTGCCTGAAGATCAGCTCCAGTTAGATTATCAGGCAGTGCCGCAGAAATTTTCTCCAAGACATCACAATTCTCAAGTGAGAATTTCCTCGTAATTGCCTTCAAAACACTCAGTTTAGACTCGTTATCCGAATAAATTCCAACGTAAAGTAATTTATCAAATCTCCCAGGACGTAGCAGAGCAGGATCAATCAAATCAGGCCGATTAGTAGCACCAATAATGAATGTACCAGTTGAACTACCAAGTCCATCCATTTCCGCAAGTAGCTGGGAAACAACACGATCCATAACTCCACCACTATCACCGCTTCTTCCTCTATTGGGTGCCAATGCATCCAATTCATCGAAGAAAATTATGCAAGGCGATGAACTCTTTGCTCTTTCAAAAACATCCCTCACATTCTTTTCACTCTGTCCCACATACATATTCAATAATTCTGGTCCTTTCACCGACAAAAAATTTAATTTACACTCAGTTGCAACTGCCTTTGCTAACAATGTTTTTCCAGTACCCGGCGGACCATAAAGAAGTACACCAGAGCTTTTAATCCCAGAATTTTTCATCAATGGAATCTCAATCCTTCGAATTATCTCGTGCTTCAAATTCGCGAGGCCGCCAATGTCATCCCAGTGAACTTCTGGTATTTTTGGTGCTCCAATTTCATCGGAAAATATCGACTGCATTGACTTGTAAGACTGCAAAAAATCTTTTTCCTTCAATTGAAAATTTCGCCGCAATTTTTGGCATTTTTTCCATCGATTTTTAACTGCACCGTGCGTCAAAGCCTTCAAGTCACTCATCAACAAGTCCGATGAAATTCCCGAGATATTTGACAGATCGAGAGAATGATCAATCCTTTGGATCTTCAGGTACCAGTTAATCAAGTCAGTTCTTTCGTTCCGATTCAAGTGAGTTATCTGAAATTTTTCAATGAAATTGCGATTCACTTCGGCTGGAATTTCTGGACTTTCTGATGTTCCCACTATGATCAATGGATGTGATAATTTTTTTGAGTAAAGTTGGACAAGCTGTTGGGTGAAGTTCGATGTTATTCGTTCGTCTGTCTTGCCCTCGGAATTTTTCCCGAATATTTGAATATTTGTGAGTTTTAAGATACAGGGAATGCAGGTCTCAGCGTTGCTGCAGGCGATTCGGAGTTTTGCCTCGGTTTGAGATGGCGAGAGGCTCTGAATCTCACTGCAGTCGACGTTTATGAAGTTCAAGCCTAATCTCTGCGCTAGACAATCTATCAGCAAGTGTTTTCCACAACCTTGAGGACCTTCCACGAGAAATACAGGCCGCAAGCCCATCCAATTATCTGCAAAATTTAAAAACCCATTTAATGTGGAAAACATTGGGTTTGGAGTTTTCTACAAATATCTCAGAAACCATTGGCTTTACGAGAATTTATCAAGAGACCTTTTTTGTAGAGAATTGAATTTTAAACAAAAAAGGTGTCGAGACTTATTTTCCTAACCCCGTTAGTTTCTGAAATATTCACAAAGTGAGTAATCAAGTGAAAATTTTCAGTTTCAGAAAATTATTTTCGAAATATCTCGAGATTCACGGAATGAAAAACAAATTTTCGTCAAGAATGTTTTTACTTAGGAGTTATTGACGAAACAATTGCTTGAATTCGAATCGCTTCAGTTCAGATCTCCTATATTTCTCTAATAGTGAAATCCAATTTTTATGCAAATTTCTGAGTTGAAGAAATTTCATTTTCAGAAAGTTTATCGTCGATAATTTCTGAGTAAAAATATTCTTGACAAAGATTCATTTTTCTCTCACTTTATAAGAGAGACAGCCAAAACTCTTGTTGAGCTAAAATTTCCTTTACAAAATTCTCAGACTCCTTAATATTTCATAAAAACCGTTCTTCCACTAAATTACTGAATAATTTCGGACTCTCTTCGACTTTCCTGTTTAATTTAATTGCCAAAAAATTTACCCGATGTAATAAATGGCAACACGCACGATCCCAATTGGTGCAAATATTTTTCCAAAAATTTCGGACAATTCTCGATCAATCCTCTCCCAATCTCCTCATTCAAGCTCGATCCCTCTCCTCCACGAACACATAATTTGAATTTTCGTGGTAGATATTCATGAGTTTTGCCCTCTTGAATCAACGCCGATTGTTCTTTAAATACGTAACAAGCCTTTGTTGTTATTTTACCATCAATCTTCACTGAAGTAACTTTGAAATGAATTGATCTCAATTGTGGCGAAGAAAGAGTGTAGAATAAACCAGGTGCATACTCTCTGACATCAATACTTATAAAATCATTTTTCCTCAAATATTTTGGATTACAAAAATAATTCTTCAATGCATCATCAATCAAATCATTAGTGCACTCGTGTGGATTTGAAACAATTGAAATTTTAACTTGTTCAGCAAATCTCATCGGCTCTCTGGACGCTGGCAATGTGAAATATTCATCATCATCATTGTATCCAAGAGTATTTTGAACATTGAACAATGTAGTTTCTGATACATAAATAGCCTCAAAATCATCATTATTATTTTTCAAATTATCCTCAAAATAAAAAATTTGAATTCTGTATTTTTTCGGTGAATTTGCGCAACAAATATTCACCCAATTTTTCCCAAACTTCTCGATGTACTCCAGACGTCCAAATGCACACGACGATTCATCGACATAATCTCCAGAATTGGTAAAATATTTATCGACAATTTTCTGAAAAATTTCATCCGGAATTCCCACAAATTTAACTTTGATTTCCCGAAATTTTTTGATTCTCAAAGACACATAATACATAAACACAAGTGTAAGTACATAGTAAATATTATTTTTCAGTAAAGTACTCGTTGATTGTTTCAAAAAAACCGCGAAATTTGAATTTAATGTCATAATGATTGATTTAATTGAATAAACCACAAAACATTATAAATTAATTTGCCAAATAAATTTGAAAGAAAACAAAATAATTTTCATAATGAATTCTCAAGTTATCGTCATCCATATGACTGACGTTAGAATGAGTTGGGCACCACTGGCCGTCGACACAATGGCGTAGAATCAGTGAGGATTTTCCCAAATCCGAATTGTTGCTATAGTAACAGTGCGAGAGAATTTTCATTTTAGCAAATAAAAAATCAATAAAAATGGGGGAAAAAATTATTTTAATAATCAATAGTGTTGACCGTAATTTTGAAATGTTCTAATTAATCAATCCCATTAACTCGTGATTTTTATTCCATTTCAATTCGATGAATCGAGCAGTGACGTAGGTTGTTGGGGAAAGATTTGAAATAGGAAACTGTAGGCAAAGGTGGAGACAGTTAAAACCGTTGATGGCTTGATAGCCGTTAAGCGTAGACATAACCTAGTTAAATAGCGTCTTATTCCAACGACTTTCACATTATTATCGTCAGATTAATCATTAATTATCTGTGATTATAATAATCGCAGTTATTATGATAATAATTGGTGAGTTCTTTCATATAATATAACTTCATAAATATCATGTATTTTTTTTATTGGTTTTTATAATCTTCTAAACGTTCTGGAACATCGTTTAGGGTCGTAGAATAACCCTGACCCTACTTTGCACTTTGTCAAACACACTCAGCTACAATTTTTCACAGTTTTTATCATAATTTTCCAATCAAAAATCATGACAAACCTCAAATCATAATTTATTCAATTTTTTTTGACAATTCCTGGGAGATTCAACTCAATCACTTTTTTTTGAGCTATTGCCAAATAATAATAACAATAATTGGGAGTTTCTTCTCGACACTGAATTGTTTATTTATTGGAATAACGTAAACTTGCAGATTGTTCATGAAATTTTTATTATTGAAGTCAAATCACAATGGAATTTTAATCAGAATAATTGAGTATTGGAAGTTAAATTAATGCTCACTGTCATTTCCTGTTTATTCTCTAGTTGTTCCGTTGTTATTTGAATAATTAATTAATATTGGGGAACATTTATCCATTTGAAAGAACAATTGAGGGATAGGTGGTGAAATAAAGTAATGCAATTTTATCATTTAATTTTCTTGTGAAATTCATTCGAAATTAATTGAGATAATAATTTCCTCTCATTTCTTTCACTGGAAACGTTCATGAAAATTTCTCTCGAAATTAAATTCGAAGCTATTGATGAAAATGTGAAATTTATTAATAAAGTGAAATATTAAGATAAATAATATTTTTTAATTCCTTGAGATATAAATGAAATCACTTAATTTTTACAACGGGCTTCTCTGTAAACTAAAATTAGAGTTATAAAAAAAAGGTTATCACAAAAATTACTCAATTATTTTCAGTGTTATTTCACAAAACTTAAAGCAAAATTGTCTTCCTCATTCAGTCATTTAACTCCAAAATCAAATAATAAAAACCTCAATAAATAAACATGATTAATGCATTCAATTGAGATTATTAACTCCCTTAAATTATCAGGTGAAATTGTGCTCAAATAATTGGCAAGATTCAAGTAATTAACAAATCAACTTGAAACAATGGATCCAGCCTCAGTAATAACTCTCTGCAAAGAGAATATACAACCACTTCGACATGGTAGAAATGCAGCCCAGCTTGGTACAGCCCTGCGTGCCCAGGAGGATGCAGAGGCTCATCAATTGCTGTTGAATGAAAAGCAAACGTACGAGGATGCCATTAAAAATTACGAGGGGGATGATCCATTGGAGGTATGGTACGATTACATAATATGGGTTGAGCAGAGCTATCCAAAGAGTGGACACGAGTCGCACATTGGTAAATTACTTCAGCAGTGTCTTGCTGCATTTGAGAAAGAAACCAAATATCATCAAGATCGTAGATACATTAGGCTATGGATTAATTATATAAGTATGCAAAAAAATCCACTGGAGCTTTATCAATTAATCTATAACAATGGTATTGGTACAATGGTAGCCGATATGTATAGAGCATGGGCATTCGAACTGGAGCAAGTCAATGACACCAATCGGGCTGATGAAGTTTACAGTATTGGCATCAGAGCTGGTGCTGAGCCACGCGATGAATTGGTGCACGCCCATCAGAATTTTCAGTTTGCTGTTGCACGCAAAACACTGGGGAGAATGGAGGAACGTAATGAATTGTCGCTGATGGAGCAGAGACAGGCATTCTCATCGTTGAGAGCAATTAAAGCTGGAAAACGTGTTACCAACATAAGAACTGGTAACAGAGTTAGGGATTATCAACCAGGTGTTATTGCACAGAGCTCCCATGGACATATTAGTAGGGTTAATGCAAAAATTTCAGTTTATCAAGATGAGCCAGACCCATTGGAGCACAGAGCTGCAAGTATACTTGATCATGTGCCAATTGAAGAGACTGTACATAAAGAAAATACAATTAAACCAGGGCCATGGAGTAATTCGAGCAGGAAATATCCATTAATTCCACCAACAGTTAAAACATCATTCAAAATTCATGAGGACAGAATTGATGATAATTATGATATGGATAAATTACGTTTATTTCCAAATCATGTACAATATTTTGATGGTAGTAATTATCCAGAACACAAGACAGTACCAGTTTATGTTGCTGAACAATCAACTAATGTAACAACAAAGCCCCATTATCCCAAAGATTTAGTTTATTTTAATAATATTGATCGTAGTATGGAGGAAATAAAAGCTGAGAATTATTTAAAATTACGTTTAACAAAAAAAAATAATAATGACGAAAATTTGCAGTTGAATTTAGTCAATGGTCATGATATACGGAAACAAATCAATAGATTTAACGATGGTGAGGATGATGAAAATGATGAAATGAAGAAGCAGGAGATGGAACAGCAGAGACGTGATTATGAGATTGAACGCCTGAAATTTGAGGCTGATAAGCAGAAACGTGAGAAAGAAAGATTGGAGATTGAACAGAGAGAGATTGAGAGAAGGCAGGTTGAGCAGATGGAAATTGAGAGACATCGTAGAGAAGAAATTGAACGACAGAGGAGAGATGAGATTGATCGTCAAAGACGTGAAGAGATTGAACGGCAGAGACGTGAAGAGATTGAGAGACAAAGAGAAGAAATTGAAAGGCAGAGACGTGAAGAGATTGAGAGGCAGAGACGTGAAGAAATTGAGAGACAGAGATGTGAAGAAATGGAGAGACAGAGAATTGAAGCAGAGAGAATTGAAGCTGAAAGAATTGAGAGCCAGCGAATGGAGGCTGAATTGAATGGACAGCGTAAACTTCAGACAACAAATTATATGCATCATGGATCATCAAATAGCAGCATTGATCCCTCAATGGAGCATTTGCTTGGCCAAAGTATGACAGTCAATACTAAAGAGGCAATGTCAGTCGTTCAAGATCTCTGGCATTCACCAAATGACGATGATTCACCAATTGTGAATAATCAAATGCAGCACAGGATAAATGATTCACGAGTTAAGTTCAATTTTGACATACACATGGACAGTTCAATGACACAACAGCATGCAATGTCAACTAGTAAACACCACAGTAGTTACAACATTCAGCCATACCATGACCAAGAGAATCAGCATTATTCAGGCTATTCGAATCATCAGCAGTCATTTCGTAATCATGGATTACCAGATCCCTATCATCAGTATCAGGTTCCACATCATCAGATGCAGCCACCGCAGATGCACATGATGCAATCACCGCACATTCAACATTCAGTGTCGCATCATTCACAACACTATTCACCACAAATTTCGCAATCCCCCCAAATTCCCCAATCACCACAAATTCAGCACCATCAGCCTCACATGCACAACATACCACAAAGTTCCCATCAATCATTACAAACAGGCCAGCATCATCAGTCCCATCACCACCATCAATCGCCGGTTATTCAGCACCACATGTACAACAATATGCACCAAAATAATGTGAGATACAGTAATATTCAACAGCCACAACAACAGCAGCAGTATCCAATGATGCAACCACCCCAGCAGCATCACATTGAGCCACAGAAGCAATTACAATTCACTTCCCCCTATGTTGATCAACAAGCAGACAACAAGTCATACAGAATGCCAGAATTGCCTCACATTAAATCACCAGGAATGAACAGAAGAGATTTGAAGTATCTGGAGAGTGCCGACAACAAAGAGAATGCTGCTGCCGCTGTTGCTGGTTACAACAGCGGCATCGAAGATAACAAACAGGACAATTTATTTATTGACGAGAGCCTGGGTATTGCGCCACTTGGTGGAGCTAATGAAACGTGTTACACCGATGGATTCGCTGGACCATTAACAAGTTCAACACCAATGAGCAATCAATTCAGGCCACCAACCCACAGAACTAAAGAACTACCCCAGTACCAACCACCCCAACAAGTTCACTTACCACCAGCACAATTACCAGAGATACAAACAACAAGTGAACCTGACGAAAAACTCAGTGTCATCTTGGAATCAACGAGAGAATATATATCAAGCAGCTCTGGTAGCAGTGTTAGAACCGGTGGCTTTGGTTTTGCAACCCGTGAAGATCTCGGTGCAATCCAGGAACAATCAACTCAAGATATTGAGAGTACTGAGGCACTATTGGGCAATCATAATTCACGTGATCAGTCATTGCGCGTCAAAATTCAGGCTGTTCAGGCACAGAGTCCGCGAACAGTACAGCGTAATGTCGATCAGATAACGTCTGAGATCAATCACTGTGATCTGAGGATACCACTGAAGCTCGATGCTGAACCACCGAGTGAAGAGAAGAGTTCAGCCTCTATGGAGTGTCAGTATAATGAGCCAATGGAGGAAGTTGAGGAGGAGGAATTTGTTCTACCAACTGGTGATTTCAATCCATTTGACAAAACCCTTATTTCTGGCCTGTTGAGAAAAATTAAATTCCCACAGAAGCATCATTCTGATGGCTATCACAGGACAAATACAAATTTGAATAAATTCTTACCATCCAGTGTGGTAAACTTTGGTCCTGATACTTATGAAATGGAGAAATGCCTGGGCAAAGGTACTTATGGTACTGTTATGAAAGCACTGCACTCACAGACTGGACAAGTCGTTGCTTTGAAAACACAAAGACCAGCATGGGTGTGGGAATATTACATAGCACGTGAAATAAAAGCCAGAATAACAAATCCACACATGTTACGCGGCTTTATGAATACATCAAATGCATATGTTGCTAATAATGCTAGCGTGCTTGTATCTGAATTTTCAAAGTATGGTACACTACTTGCTGTTACTAATCAAGTTAAATTAGCAACTGGTAAGCCATTGGCTGAAGCATTGGCTATATTTTTTACTATTGAAATGTTACAAATCGTTGATTATCTACACAAATGCCAAATTATACATGGTGATATTAAGCCAGATAATTTCCTTTTAATGCATCTACCAACTGAGGACGTTAGGCCAACGATACAGCTGATTGATTTTGGATGTAGTATTGACATGAGTTTATTCCCGGAGGGTACTAAATTTACGCAAATTATTAAAACTGAAGATTTTACATGCATTGAAATGCAAACTGGTAGACCCTGGACTTATCAGACAGATTTATACTGTCTGGCTGCTTCTGCACATTGTCTTTTATTTGGAAATTACATGAGGGTCACGCACACTGGTGATAAATGGTTTATAACAAGTAAAATGCCAAGGTAATTCACTTATTTTTATTGTCTGAGTAAAATTTTTTAGACTAAAGCTGATGTGCAAATTACTTTGTTAATATCCCTCGCCTTTTTTTTAATTTGGTAAATCCACTCGTTATGGAGATATTTGCAGAATAGCAACTTCATTTTCGCTATTTTATCGAAATATTTTGAAATTTAGGGGAGATGGAAATTTTTCGGCGATGACCTTTTCTCTGAGTGTTTCTCTATGAAATGTCTTGGCCAAAATTTTTCTACCGCTCTTAGATGGTGAAATATTCAATGAACATTGATTTCTGAATTAAACTCAATGAATAAATATTTTAGTAAATAAAGAAAACTATGATTTTTCCAGATACGTCAAGAAAGCAGCGTGGGAAAATTTCTTCACTGAATTATTAAATATAGAATCATGTGACAAAATGCCAGATTTAAATACTCTGAGGAGTACAATGGAAGAGGCATTGGCTGACATACCAAGTTTGGATTCAAAGTTTCGTAGTTTTGCTAATGTTTTGAATAAACGATAACGCTTGTATATGTTTGAAGCAATCAGTAAGAAAGAAAAAAAGAAAAAGAATATAAAAAAAAATTGAATATAAAAAGTGTGCACGTACCTAATTAAGAAGTGGTAATTCATATAAAATGAAATTATTATTATTCCTATTATTATTATTATTGTGCTATTTATTATTAAAAAAAACATCTGTTAAGATTATATATACAATCTAGTTACTTTAAAATGAAAATAGTTTCTTTCAGCAGGTTCGTGCATACTCTGAAAATTTTTATTTTCCAACAAAGAAATATCTATCATAGAAACAAAAATAAAATTGGTGACATTAAATTGTAAACATTTCTTCTTGATTCTCAATTTTGAAATAACTTTTTTCTTCTATTAAACTTGAAGTACAGTGGATGATATTTAATGGCTGTTGATAAAGAAAAAAAAACTCTGTAACGTAATTTTTGTTCTTAATGTCCACAGAACCAATTTTATCTCACGTTTTACAATAGTAGCCTATTTAATGGTAAATATGAAAAATGAATCATTCAAAGACAAAGTTTCTTTTTTCATGATCCATCGTTAGATTTTATAAAGAACAAAAAAAATGAAAATGGATAAAATATAAAATTTAATGAGAGCTGATTGAATTAACACAATGAGTGAGGAAAAAAAATGAAATATTAGTTGGGAATATGCCTTATCTTACTTCTGATGGTGCAGCATGGATGAAATTTTTTAATTGATTTTTTCCCCCGAATTTTCACGATGAAGTAAAAACGAAGAAACTTCACCTGATTTTAATGCAACAAAAAAATTTAATTAACGGGAAGAAATTTTCGTTTCCTTTTAAATTGTAATCATTTTTATTTTCACATATTTCATTCAAATTTATTTTGTTTATTTTTTTAATTTTAAAAATAAAATATTTGCTCGATGCAGAAAGAATTTAATAATTTTTTTTGGAACATTATTCACGTTGCACTATCGTACAAGTGAGTATACTGACTTCTCATGTTATGATAGTTATTAAGAGACATTGTATTATTAAAATATAAAAATCTTATAAATATAGATATTTACAATAATTCACAAAATGTTATTCAATATTTTTCTCATAGAAAAAAAAGAGGTAGTAGAAAAATGAGTATAAAAAAAAGGTATAAAAAATCAAGAATAAAGTGGACTAAGTCTTCCCATAAAATTTTCGATTCAGCAAATAGAGTAGTAAATTCACATTGATTTTTGCTTTACCAAACATATCCATAATTGGTGCACCCTCGAATTGTAATTCCAGCAATTTTTGTATATCAATTTCAATTTTCTCCATCTCAACCCCCATAAATTTTCCACGTATCGTAAATACCCCGTTCTGTTCAGTTGGTGTGATTTCAAAGATAACATTTTTGAATTGTGACTGCGACAATCCATCAATTTCCAATAAAACACCTTTCTCAAATAATTTGGCAGCTGAGTACTTGAGCGTTGCCTTTGATTTTAATTTAGCATGATTATCTTTCTGCGATAATTTAACAGCCCTCAATGAGCCTTTACCAGTGTGTAAATTTTCCAAGCAACGTTGTATATATTCATTATAAAATTCGACTTGTTCTGCATAGTACTTAGTTTTTTCCTGCAAACGTTGTCTAGTTAATCTCAACGTTTGTAATTCTTTGTTCCTCAGTGATCTGTATTTGCCTTTGTTGCAGAGATCCTTAGCAACAGCTGTGACAATGCTCTGATAGCCATCACTTTTATTTACCCAATCGCCTTGCTCCAATTTGTGCAGATAAGCGCGTAACTGAAGTTTACAATCATTGAGTGATGAACTATTGCGATAGCACATGTTCATTGTTGATGATATTGACGAGTATTTAGCATCGTATAATCTTTCTTGAACCGGCGACGACGATGACTCCAATGCACTCACCAGTGTATCGCCCTTCAAGAATTGAAGAACCGATACCAGTAACTCTTTAGTCTTGATGAATAATTTTTGAAGGCTCTGGTCATCAGTGTCAGGTACTTCAAATTTATTCGTAAGAACCAAGCACACTTCTGCTTTACCCAGTCTCGTTAATGTCGCGTCACAAATTGACTCAGTCAATCCCATCAACGAAGCGACTGTCGGCGCCGACTCTAAATCGTCGAGTAGCTCATGAATTGGATCCATTGGATCAGGTGCCACTTCATACTGGTACTCAAGAACGAGTGAATGAGTGTCGCAAATTTCTTGGAGCGATATATAAATCTCTGGTTTATGAATCAACGTCGCCTCAGTGTATTCATGAATGCTAAAGTGTTCATCAAGTGCCTGTATTTGACAGCAAGATCTGAAGAATTTTTTGAATCTCTCATGACAATCAATGATAAATGGATTCAGGCACATCAGATGCGTTGCTTCTTCGCCGAAGCCCTTTTTTGATGCTGCAAACTGCAGGATCTTTGCAATACTCGCTAAATTTCTTCTCTGATCATTCGACAATGAACGATCAATCGGCAGTGTGACAATATCAAAGGCATCTGGTGCAACAATTGCTGCATTTATGAAGTGGTAATAAATCAAATTGCCAACGACCTTCAAAATATCTTTCTCAGGTGCTTGTGGAAATTTTTCAGCGAGAGTATCGTACAATACTTTCGCCATGTAGAGCATGCCGTACGGTATTAAATCACGGGACTCTGTTATTTTCGACAAAAATTCTAAAACAGTGTCCTGAAGTATTTTAATACCGCGTGACAATCTTTTACGTACCTCCTCGTAATTTAATGCCTGCTGTTGATTAACAGAATAAGGTAAATCCAATGTTTCACCTCTCTCCATTTCCAATTGATTTCTCCAACTTTTGTAAATATCAACTGGATTTGTTTCAATGTTGATTGATCTATCTGAGAGCACTTTCTCAATGACTGGTCCAAGGATTTGACGTAGAGCTCGTTGTCCATTCAGTTGTCTCGCATAATTAACAACCATTTTTAATACGAGTGGATTACCAGTAACAACTTCTGATGGTTTTTGAAATTTTGATCTTATTTCTTCCTGAAGTGCTCGGCCAAATAACTTCAAGAGAAGATATTCCTCACGTATGTTTGATCCGAAATTGTAGAGCGTTAAAATTACATTCTGGAGGAATTTATTTGTTTTACTCTGTGGTATTAAGAACAATAGTTTCGCGAGATAATCAGGATTTGTTTGGAGTGCGTAAAATAAATGCTGGTAACCCTCAAGCATTTTTCTACCACCTTTCGTCAATGACTTTAAACCCTTGTGGGAATTCAGATTTTCAACAGTTGAGTTTTTTCGCGATCTATGATGATTCTTCTCCTTCGCCAAACTCTCTAAACTTTTACCATGTGCAATAACATCCTGCAGTGTTATTCTATTCTGTATTAATAGACCAATTTTTATATCCATACTGTCCAATTGTTGGGATAAATTCTGGTTGTATCTAATTGTTTGAACTACGTCATTCTTCAATTGCTGGAGTTGAAGATCTTTGTCGTAATCTTCAGCATTGAAATTTAAAATCGATGAGAAATGACGAACAACTGGAAATGGTGGCTTCTCCATACGCAGGAGTGATACAAAAGCTCTGCGTGCCAATCTACCTCTCCAAAATGCCTGTATTTTAATTATTTTATCAGTGTGCAGACGATAATAATCGTAACTATTTCTCGGCTTCTTTGTTTTCTCTCTCAATTGAATTTTTTCAGCAGCTATCTTCCTGAGTAAACGACGTTTTAAAATACCTTTCCACCATTTTTGAATCATTATAATTTTGTCAAGATTATCATGAAAATATTCAAAACGATCGGCAATTTTTTTACGTGTCAAGTGTCCTCGGATGAGTGCCTGGAGTCTAATTATCAATTTCTCATCAATCCTTCCCGATGGTAAATTGTATTCTTCAGCTGTAATAACTTTAATTATCTCCTCAATATCCTCCTTAGTCACGTAATGGCTCTCGGTGATATTTTTTGGTCTGTCCCATGTGTAATTAAATTTATCCAAGTCCAAGAATGATTCAATATTAGTTGGTGTAATGTACCGAACAAATGGACAACTGTACTGTTTTTCTTTGTACTCTCTGAGGCTCTTCAATGCTTGATAATATTTTTTACGGTGTTTTTCAGGGATCTTCAATCCAGTCTCCTCGAGACTTCCAATTGTACCATGAAAATCATTTTCCTTAAGTTTCTTATTGATTTCCGACAGAACGTAGCATGCATGCTGCACTTGTTCAGCTTCTGCGGCAACAACCTGTGCAACACTTTCAATGTCCTCCAACCAAAGCTCCGAGCCATCATTATGATTTTCATCCAGGCATTGTTTAAATAATTTTAAATACAACGAGGCGTCCTCTGGTGTCGTTGGTATTTTCACTTTCAAACAATCATTCTGCAGCGCAGTTATGACGCCACTACGATTATTTGTCTTCACGGCTTTGTTCAAGTCCCTCAAAACCGTTATAGCCTCGTCGTCCTTAGTGCACTGCTGATTAACAAGATCAATGCACTCCTGAATGTCAATGTAAGCCAGCAGTGCACAATCACGCTTTTCGTTCTGATGCTCTGATCTAACTGCTGCTAATGCACGATAATACTTGACTTTATTGTTCACATCGAGATTAGTAACGAGTGTTGATGGATCTGATAGTGCCTGATACACTAATTCTGGATTGCCAGTGTCAACTGCCTTTGTTACTGAACCAACTGCTGTTAGAACACGAATACTGTTGATGATATCGTCGTAAGAAATATCTGTCTTTGATTCTAAATGATCAATCTTCATTTCTTCAAAGTAAAGGGGTACGGCAAATTTGTCAATGTATTGACCCACACCTAAATGAGGATTGTTAAGAGCTTGATAAAACTTTTCTTGGCAATTATCATCTAAAGCTGAATTAAGCGCCAATATAGCTTCTTGTCTTTTGACATTCTTCTGTTGAATTTCATTGGCCTCATTGATTTTATTCTGCAATAAATCCTGCCAGTATCTGCTGGTCTCTTCACTTTCTTCATTGATATCAATCTTGTTAATCAACGGCAGCAACGTCCTACGATAAGAATTTATATTTTCTGGATAAATCTTTTGCAATTGAAGTGTCGATTTTTTCAGCGCAGCAATTAATTTTTTATCGTCACAGTCCAGAGAATTCATGACATCTTGAAACGCGAGTTTTGCATTGACATTATTCAAGTGTCCTTGAATCTCAGCTGGTGTCAGGAGTTCGTCATAGGCATCAGGAACATAGCTATCGTTCAATGATCTGTTCAATGCTGCCTGGGTTTTTAAATCCTTGGCATTTAGGAGAGTCTCGTAGTAATCATCAACGAAATTAGAATTAACATTCTGGAGACGTGCCGAAGGATTTAAGAGACCGTCTAGCATTGCCTTTTTATTCGATGATGTCAACGCTTGATTGATAGCGATTACTGCAGCATGAAGTGCCGCTGTGTCGCCTGCCATGCTGTTCGTCAGTAGGCCACCAATTTTTTGAAATGCTGGCATTTGTATTCCGTATTTCTTCAATTCTTTGCTAACCGCATCGATCTCAGCGTCTGTGAAATTGACTTTTCCATACAAATCCTGAATCTGTGGAGCTCTTCCGAGTTTGAAGAGGTGAGTGCTCAACGCGTGAATGCAGTAGATGACTCGTGGCATATTTTTCTTGTCGTAAATGTCAGTAGTTTCTGGTTGAAATGTCTGCAAATTGAAAGGAATCAATTAGTAAAATCACTTCGATTAATCATCAGGGTTAATAAATTATCTAGGAAATGAAAAAGGATAGAGGAATATTCATAACAGCCTTTTCTGTAGTTCTTATTCCTCCGATGATTGATTCTATGTCTTTTAGAATTTCTCATAATCCGTGAATCGATGTACTCACTAGGGGTAATTGCATGGACTTCAAACACTTCAAGAAATAATTGATATTGTCAGTATGACGAAACTGTAGGCCTGCAATTGCGTATCGTTTCTGCTCAATGTCATAAATTTTATTAAGCGGCAATGTTTCTGGATCCATGAAGTGAGCTATTTTAGCGAGATAAACTCCATTCCTGAGATTCTCCTCGAGTTCAGTTGTCGGGGGTAATTCTTCCCTCAGACATGCCTCCAGCCATTTTTTAGCTTCCTCCAGATGACACAAGTACTCGTAAGCAAGAGTCTTCTGCCTCTGCTCGTCCATCTCCTCTGCTGACTTACGAACGTCAGCATCTGGAAATTTTTTAGGGATTAATTGTTGAAGTTAATATTGAGAGCCTGGAAACAGACGAGTCCACTCCGTTTCCTCATCAGTTTTTGTGGATTATCTCTGAATCTGTGCAAGATGGGAGAATATTTGTGATAACCTTTTCTGTGGTTCCGATTTTTCTGAAGAAAAAAGGTCTCTACGATTTTTTGTTTATCTCCCACAGATTCCGAGATATTTTTGAAGAACCGTAATCGGAAGGATTCAATTTTTCTCATAAAAAAAAATTGCTGGGTCTTAATGATGAAAACTATTTCAGTTAAAATAAACTCGTGATAACGTTTCGAGTTTATTCACTCTCCTCTTGAACGAAGAAAAATACATTAATCAAGTATTCTGAGGAAAAGTTGGTGAATTGAGGTTGTCCTTTGTGTTTTGACAACAGGTGGTGAAACCGGTGGACAATTTTCTTCCCCAAAGCCAAATAATCACTCAATAATTCACATTAAACAAATCAATAATTCCACTCACCATTCTTAGGAATAATCGCCTCAGCCCCAACGCCAGTCATAGCTTCCCAAAATCTCACATAAACTCTCAATAAATTAATTAAAAAAGAATAATCCGCGAATTTTTTCGTTGTGACAATAAAGGGTACGTTAACGACGTTAACATCCCAGGAATTTGAAAAGTATCAACTGCCGATGGGCGTCTAGATGGAGCCACTATCCGCTTCAGTCATCAAATAACAAACAACTAGAAATGAAAAACTGGGGAATAACGTGAAGGACCCTGCGTCCTTGGGAAATCGACACTAAGTTTCTAATGGCAGCACTGTCGCCATTGAATTAACTCCAAGTTTCCATTCTCAGTTGCAACCAAACATTTTCCGCTATTCATAAGGCCGCCAAGATTCTCTGGAGAACACATGTAGCTAAAAAATTATGGCGGGATCGAAATTATCTCTAAAAAACATTGTATTTACATTATGTACAATTATTTATTCAACTCTGAGAATAACGGAGGCATCCCGGCTAAATGTTCCACGTGTTTTGCTACCAGTTTTCAACAACTTTCCAGTCAACTTTACACTCGAAGTCACCGAGGGAGGTTGTTACCAATGGTAATCATGAAATAATATTATCGAATCTCTCATTAACTATGAATTATTCACAAAATAAAATTCCGTCGTTGCCACAACTAATTGTGCAATGATTCAAATCAATTTGAATCTCATTAATATGTTCTATTCCCCCAACAAACAGGTCAACATCACGTCTGGATGTCGTTCATCTGATTCCAATGAATGAAAATTCGGATAGAACGTGTTCATCCGCAGTTCTTGTGCAGAGTGTAACACGAGAGCCAACGCGAAGTACAGCAATCGTCTTAGCGGAAGACATAAATACAGGACAATTCTTAAGATGTGACGTTATCGTTGATGCAATAAATTCGCTGAATTTAGTAACAACAACGAGAGAATTATTCATTGAAGAAGCACCCGAGGCATTCGAAGTACGTGCTTATGATGATCAGGGCAATGAGTTTACAACACTAGCTGGTATTGAATTTGATTGGACAATTGGTAATGGTGAGAGGTACAGTTTACCGGGCGATGTTGATATCGGCAATAACATATTGAGATTCATGACATTCAATGAATCACCGTACGAGACGCCATCAACTGTATCAATGCTGGATGGTACCGGTAAAATGGGCAGTATCATACTTCTCGAGGGTGTTAAAACTGGTACATCAAGAGTATCCGCAAAATTACCACATCCCGAGTACAAACACGTAGCAGCAGTTGAAGTTGAATTAATTGTTGTTGCTAATCTTATTATTTTACCAACTGATGTAACAATGATGGCTCACGACAGTTTGAAGTATAAAATAATGCAAGTGCATCAGGGACGTTTGGAAGAAATTAAATTACCATCTAGTCAATATTATCTCGTTGCTGAAACCCCGGAAACGGTAAAAATTGATAATGAAAGAAGCTATGCTTATGCATTGAAAGAAGGTAGATCAAAAGTACTATTACACGATAAAAACGTGAATGAGGAGTATGGTATTGTTTTGCCAACTGCTACTGTACATGTTAATGCTGTTGAATACATAACAATAACCGTATTACCAAATAGAAACAAAGGATTAGTACTTGGGCATACGCATGAAATAATTGTAGAATTATTTGATGCTAAGGATCATAAATTTCACATTGGTGAGGGTGTAGAAGTTTCTGTTATAATTGATTCAAAATTCTTAGAAACAATAACAATAACACAAAATGGTACACACATTGTTGCTGTACCAATAGCATGTGGTACAACAATTGTTGAGGCTAAGTTACATGGGGTCATTGATAAATACGGCAGAAGAATATCCTTACCGACTCCACTGACTGCCAAGACTGAATTAATTATTCACACACCAGTATCAGTGACTCCACAAATTTTAGCTGTTCCCTGGGAGCCGCAGATCAAATCAAGGTTCGACATTGCCCTCAAAGCAACTGGTGGTGATGGTGCTTACGTCTGGAATACACGTCAACCGTCAATAGCAACTGTTACGCAAAATGGAGTCGTTAGAATTATTAATCAAGGTTCGACTGATGTTATTGTGTCGATGGCTAGAAATAATTACAACAAGGACAGAGCTAGAGTTCACGTTATGCCACCATCAAGACTGGAGATTATTCAGTACTCAATGGAAGCAGCAACCGGGGAAGGAATTCATCTGCACATTGCACTTTATGGAAAAATTCTAGAGGCTGATGGCAAAGAAATGCCGTTCACCGATTGTCGAGATACATCATTCGAGGTTTACATATCAGACGGTAATTTTATAAGAAACTCAACGGAATTCGTTCAGCCAATTGGCATTGCCTGTACTACATTAACTGTAGTTGGCACTAAGGTTGGTTCGTCGAGCATCACAGTTGCTTACACAAAAAATGGGCAATACTTAACTGATAACATAACTGTATCAGCCTACGAGCCATTGATACCAGTTCATCCAGCAAGTGGAGAGACACTATTAGCTGTTGGATCATCACGCAAAATAATATTCAAAGGCGGCCCGCATCCATGGGCTGATAAACTCCGGGGATTTACACGCGAAACATCAATTTCTGATGATGAAATTGTTAGAATTATTGAGCAGGACAATGCAAGTGGACATTCAGACGTTGCTGTATTTGAGATCACTTGCAAAGCCCTTGGCGATGTTATTCTGACGTTCAAAGTCTTCAATGAACCGTTATTACCAAACTGCCGAAGCACTGGTGCTGTTTCAACAGTCAGAATTATTTGTGGTAAACCAAGATACATTTATCTACAGCCGGAATTTGAAGATAGTGATAATTGTCCAATTGCTAAGAGTACGGAAAAAGTAATGGCACACAATGAAGAACCACTTCGCTTGATGGTTTACGTTAAGGATGATAATGGCAGAAGATTTGATAATTTTACGAGTTTAAATGTTGAATGGAGCCTCAAGCCAGTAACCGGTGGAGCAATTGATATTTCAAGTGGAGTTATCGAGGAAACAATTGTGGATTACAATGTTCAACTTCCTAACAATCATTATCAGAGGATTGTACCAAAAAAACATACTGGTGTATTAACAGTAACTGCTAGAGTCACTGATTATCAAAAATATGTTCTAGCTAAATTGAGAATAGCACCAGAATGGCCACCATTTCCCGAAATCAATGAGAAAGGTAATTTAGCAACACCGAAGATCGTAGCAGAGATAAATATTATTCTCGTCAATGATACCGTCATAACACCGAGTAAATTGAAAATTCTAAATGACCCAAATGTCAAGTATTCACTCCAAGTAACTCAGGGATCAGGATTTTATGAATTCGTTCTGAGCACTGATGATATTGCTGATATACGTTACGTTGAACCAACTAGAACCATCAACATAGTACCAAAAAAATCTGGGCTTCTTCAATTAGCACTCGTCGATCTCTGTTTAGTATCTACACCAGCAATTGCTGAAATTGAAGTACAACAATTAGCGGGAATTGAAATTGAAAGTATAAACAAAGTTGAGAAAGGAAGATGCATTGCTGCAACAGTCAAATTATATGATACAAATGGTAATATCATTGAATTACCATCGCTCGATGCTTTTGACATAAGGTCAGAGATTAGCAATGAATTTATTGAAATTAAAAGACTGCCATCAAGTGAACAGGGTGAAGCACCTTATTCGAAGTTACTGTACATGATTCATGGTGTAGAAGAGGGACAATCGACAGTTACATTCACCAGTGGTTATGGTGACGAAGAGATTCGAAGTGAATCATCATCTATTCAAGTATTTTTACCATTAAAAATATCGCAGAAAAATTTAACTGCACTTGTTGGTACAATTTATCAAGTTAAAACAACTGGCGGGCCAACGAATGCTAAAATTGAATTTACTGTTGATGATGAAGAAATTGTGGAGATCGATAATTATGGAATATTTGAGGGCAAAATGATTGGAAATACTAGAGTTGTTGCCAAAGCAGTTGGCTTTAATTCAAAAGGTAATAGAGTTATTTATTCACAGGATCATCTTGATATTAAAGTGGTACAATTAGAGGGCGTGAGAATCGTTATTCCTACGATGAAGATCAAAGTTGGAGCGGTAATTCCCCTCTGGGCGTTTGGAATACCTGATAACTTAACTCCCCTCATAATTGGCTCGATGAAGTCACAATTGATTTTCACATGGTACACCAATGATCCAAGTTTATTGAGCCTCCACAACATGTATGAGGGTACTGGCATCAACATCAGATACCAGAACGAAGTGACACTGCGTGCTAGAGCGTTGAAACCAGGTATTTCAACGGTTTATCTCAATGTGACAATTCCACCGAAGACAATGACGGGATACAAAGATTCTACAACCTTCAGTACATTCGTAAAAATTGAAATAATTGATGAATTAGCACTGATCAATCCAGAATTCACTGTTGGTTTACCAATTATATTAATGACACCAAATTCAAGCCTGAAATTACGAACGAATAGAGATGATAATGGTGTTACAACGTACAAAATTTTATTGGCTGGACAAACTAGTGAATCTGATGACCCAAATGCATTAACAACAACTAAAACCGTTACTATTGATAAAACTGGTCTTATAAAATCCGGTGAAACTTTGGGGAGAAATGTATTGTCGATAACAAACAATGAGGCATACAATTTCAAACAATCATTGACAATTGTTGTTGATGTTAAGCCAATTCATTACATGATGTTTTCCCTGAGTTCTAGAGTCAAAATACGGGAGGGTGAAGAATTAAATATTTTGCCAAAAGGAATGGAACTAAATTACATCGTCGATTATTACGACAGTATCGGAAATAAATTTCACGCAACCGATGCCAAATTCAATACAATAACGAATCGTGATGATCTGATAAAATTTTCACCAATTCGTAGCAATGAATTATCAGTTAAATTCAATGAAAATGGTGAACTCGTTGCTAAAATCTATCATGAGAAATATAAAAATACACTTTTTGATTATGCGAGAATGATGATTGGTGATTTTATATTTCCAACAAAAACAGTTTTAACAATTGGTGATGTGGTTTGCTTTTCAATGCCTTTGTTATCATCTGACAGTGGTGATCCTGGATTTTGGCAGTCATCGAATCCAGATGTACTGACGGTTGATGGATTGACCGGGATTGGGAGAGCCAAGAAGAGCGGACAAGCCGTTGTTAAACACAGTTTGATGTCGAATAAACAGGGAGAGATTGAAGTTAACGTTCAGGAGATTTCGAAGATATCATTGGTGTTGCTGAGAGGCAAGAACATAACTAGCAGTGAGATATTCAGCGTGCCGCTTGTATTGAAGAGTAAAGACGAGGGAATTAAGGAGAACAATGTTCTGGCAAGAGGACTTGGTGGATGCAGAACACGTTCAACTTTTTCCCTCGATCATTTTCCATTCGTCTGCAGTATCCAATTCACTTCATCGTCGCCAGTCAATATCAAGGATTTATTCATAACGAAACCGAGATTCGATATTGTGAGTGGTTTTTATTACTGCGATGTTATACCAATCAGTGAATCAACATTAATATCGAGCACTTTAGAAACGAAAATACAGATTAATGCACAGAGCAAAGATACTGAGGGTAAATCACTTGATATTTCATATCTTCCGCCAGTTTTTATTGGCACAAATGATGTTGTCTTTGTACAATCAGGAGGACAGGGAATGTTCACTGCTAATATTGATGTACATGGACTTCAGATGATACTGGAACACGTTGGAATTGTAATACCAGATGGTGTTATTGTTAATTCACAGGAGATAATTGGTAATAAATTGATGATTGAATTGAGATTGATGCAGAATAGAGATGACATACAGGGACAAAAGTTGAGGATTTTTAATGAATTAACTAAACAGAATATTTCATTGTTAATAAGAACAACTAAATTCGATGATTATGCACCAATTTCTGGAATTCACTGGATTGATTATCTCTATTATCACAGATACACCCTAGTTACTTTCTTGGTAATTATCTTGACAATGATTTATGTCTGGAAGAACAAAATAACGAGCGTTGATCTCTCAGTTCATAATACAACAATATTTGCTGACAAGTGTCCACCTCCGTTGAAACAATCGCCAAATCAAACGCATAATAATTCATTCAATAATTCAATAAGTCCAAGGAGAAGTCCGGAGTCACCATTGAGGCCTTTCTCAGCATTTGAATCGGTTTATGGAGATCCAAGGGGTTTTTATACACCAAATTCGAGGAGAAATATATCAATCTATGCTCCGACTGTCTGAAATAATGTTTGTTTAGTTTTTTATTTGGATTTTGAAGATACTTGTGATAATCAATTGATTCGATTAATTAAATTGAAGTGGAATTAAATGATGTGAAGTTTTGATAGTTCTTCACATTCATTACAGAATTTCATTGACTAATGTTGTCCAGGTTTTTTTTTTGTTTAATTATTAGAGGTAAAGTTCAGTAGTTGAATCATCACTGCCATCAGTTTTTTTCAGAATATCTCGAAATGTAAGGATATGAAGGAATTTTCGTTGAAATCCTTTTTTGTAGAAGAGAATCAGTACTACAAAGAAGATTTCACGAAAATTTGCTATCTTGGATTCTAAAATATTTCGAAAAAAATCACTACTGAAGTATTTTGTAAATAAGTTTGGCTCCTGGAATTTTGTGAACTCCTTTATTACATCTTCTGTAACATAATTTCAGTGTTCTTAATGGCCATTGACTAATTTAAGTTATGAAATATTTTTCTACGTACTTTCATGGTTGACCACAATCTTTTCTCTCATTTACTCATTCTGAAGCAGTTAAATTGAATTATTTAATGTTTAGGTGAACAAATTGCGGCTGCTTCCACCCTTCCTGAATAGACATAGGGAATCATGGGGTAGAATGGACACCAGGGGTAAAATGGAGAGTCACAGAAAATGGAAAAAAAAGGATTTTTTGATTTTTTTGGAAAAAAATTGTTTTTGCTCCGAAATTTAAGGTTTAAAAAAGCTTTAGATTTCAAGTTGGAGAAATTAATTTTCTCAAAAAATTGAAAAATTCAATTTTTTTACACGTTCTCCAAAGCAAATTTACTTGGCTTTTCAATGGCAACATTCAAAAAATTCTATTCTTAAAAGCTCCGTTTTGCCCCACCTTTCCCTAACACGATGACTATTTAACTTCACGTAAAATCTATATTTTTATTATTATTATTGTTCTAGATTAATTA
>JABSMS010023603.1:0-10798 GCA_018902275.1 Aleiodes sp. PSUC_FEM 10030003
TTTTGGGAAGGGGACCCCTTCAAATCTTGACCAGAAAACTCGAATTTTCAAAAATATCAAAAAAAAAAATTTCACACATGTTTTCCACTTGAAATTTCCTCAGCTTTTCAATGGAACTATCAAAATGAACCTATCTTTGATACTTCCCTCGATTTCTTGCGATTTTCATAATATATAACATTAAAAACTAGGGTGTGTCCATTTTACCCCACTTTCCCCTAAATTTTGTTTTTCTCGCTGCAATGAAAATTTTTACAATGAAGAAAGAATTTTTTTTGTCTGAATCGAATAATTATGATCATTAACTTTACTATTAAATTGAATTAACTGTTGAAAACTGATTATCTCCAATAAAGAATATTATTATCTCAACTTACGCAGCCCGAGGATCATCTGAGACAGTGACTTGTCCCTCCCAAAATGCTCGTCTCTTATAATCTGTTTGATTGAGTAGAATATTGGGTCCGCACTTTCTCGGTCCGAACGACCAAATTTTCTCGATGATATCCTCCTCCCAACCATTCTCCTTGAATGCACTCATCAATTCACTCTTAAAAGCAACTAATGCCTTCTGCTTCCTATCACCAATTGTCACATCCTCAATCGTCATGCTCCCAAAATCCGGTATTTTTTCATTCTCTTCCTTCCCAAATTTCTCCCAATGCTGATCCAAATCCTTGATGAGTTCCGAATTCCTCTCAATCAACTTGGTAACACAATCGGGCAATGGTTTAGCATCAATTTCAAAATAGAATTGTCGATTTGCCGTCCAAAATTCTAGTATCCCATCAGAATTATTCTTCTCTATAGCTTCATTAACCATGTCAACAGTTGGTGATGGGACAACAGTTTCCCGGAATGCTACAATCGGCTCTGAAACATTAATATCAACTCCTGCATATCGGAGTTTGAGATCCTCCAAGCAACGTTCCAAGTGAACTTCACCCGCCGTATTAAGTACAATCTCTCCAGTCTCCTGAATGTGCATAACTGCGCAAGCATCAGCTTGATTGAGCATCTTGAGACCATTGATGAGACGTTGCAGATCATTGGGATGTTTCGGTTCCAGCGCGACGCGAAGAATTGGATCCGACAATGAAGTCAATTCGGAGAAAGATGGACACATTATTTCCGTTGAAATAGTTGCTGTCTTCAGAACGTGTTCCTCCAATCCTCCGATCCCGAGAACATTACCAGCTGGTACTTTAGTAACCGCCTCCAATTCACGTCCCATCATTAGGTATAGCTTCGGTATTTTAACCTTTGTAATGTGCCAGCCCGAACGAAGATCCTTCAACGACGCGGCAGCTTCGACGATTTCGCCACTTCGGGACTTCTCCAAAATCGTACACGGATTGTGCTTCGGCCCCAAAACGAATACCTCAGAGCCTTCTTGAATTGTTCCCGAATAAACTCTCGCGAAAGCTATGAGAATGTGTTCTCTATTCTCATCTTGATGGATCTCTTCGTCTTTCTCAACCAATTCAGGCGTTTCCTGCGATGTTGATGGAGCACTTTCTGGATTCTGCTCTCGTTCCAACTTAATTGCATGCCTCTGCCGAGCAATTTCTCGTCGCTTCGTTAACTCTTCTTGTGTCAGCGGCTTTATCTTAAACTCCGGCAGCATTTTCCGATCGACTGAAAACATCTTAGACACAAACGCTATTATCGGAGCTTTCTCCGACGAGTCACAAGCCAAAAAGGCGTCCTTCAATCTCTGTGTTTCCGGTGGTAATGATCCAAACTCACTATTACCACACATCAAACGCTCGATTTTATCAGACGACAATTCATGTGGCGCTGGTACTTTGTCGCAAATAGCATCGATGCACGATTTTGAAAGTGGTAACCACTGCGAAAAAATTGCTTGGAGCTGTACTTTGCTATCAGTAACTCGTAGATCACGTGTTGTTAATTTTATATTCATTTTATCAATCATACTGATCATCTTTTCTTTGTCCTTACGAACAGTAACGGTGTCATAAATTGTCCAAAGATTTTCAAGTATCAATGAAACAAACAATGGTTTCTTAGCCTTCTCCTGTGCGCCCTTCATTATTCTTTTGGCCTTGACATTCAGATAATAATCGCCCCACAATGTTTTGAGCAAAACCTTCTCACTGAAGCCCAATTTTTCCGAATAAATTTTAGCGAATTCCGAAATACCAAAACCCCAACCATCAACGGCACTTGTAAACAAAACATTTCCCTGTTCTGGCGAAAAATAAAGGCTCGAATCATCCACATCTTCAAGCGCCGATTGCCAATTATTATCATTAATTAAATCATCATTATTTTTATGGCTAATTGGTAATTCTTCTTTGTCCTCACGATCCATAATATCACTAGCAAATATTTCACCCATAACAGCATTAATCTGCTCTAATAACTGATTAATATGCAAATAAGCATCAATTGGTTCCAATTTAATTTCCGTTATTAATCTATCAATTTTATTTATTATTAAAAGTGGCTTCAAGCCCTCAACATATGTCATTGACAGTGCACTACGTGTCTGCGGACACACACCCTCAACAACATCAACAACAACAATAGCACCATCACAAAGGCGTACAGCTGTTGAAACCTCTGATGCAAAATCAACGTGACCAGGCGAATCAATTACATTAATTAAATAATCATCATCATTGTAATTATGATAGAGTGATATTGAGCTTGATTTCATTGTTATACCACGTTGCTGTTCATCAGGACGACTATCCAAATATCTCAACTTGCCAGCAAGTTTAGATGATATTATACCATTACTAGCAACTAGGGAATCAGCTAATGTCGTTTTACCATGATCAACATGTGCTAATATACAGATATTACGAATTTTTGATGGATTACTTTGTAGCTCGATGAGCTTCGATGAATCAATTAGTCTCATTTTTAGAATTTTTTTTTCTAGGCAATATAAAAATATTTCTATCTTCAATTATTCTTTTTTAATGCCAAACAATAAAAAAGATCGAATCTTGAAGGATTTTTTTTGGGTTAAATAATCAACAGTGGCTATTTCAATTTATTTTGCTTCCAAAGTGGCAAATGTTCACTTATTAAAACACAATTGTAATTATTAATTGGCATTTCACTTTTATTTAACACCATCACCACTATAATCTGGCTGACTGAGCCGATTACGTTTATTTGTGAAATTTTAGACTTTTTTTTTCACTGGTTATTGAATTGTTGCGGTTTGTTGGGTAAATCAAGTACGAGAAACGTGGGTTTTTAGCGGTGATTTTCGAGGTTATGTCGGTGGATTATTAGTGGAGTTTTTGAGGTGCAATACGTTATGAAATTGGGCTTTTTCGCTATTTTCTGGTAATAAGAGTAATTATTATTTTTGTGTGTTATTATTTGTTAGTGTGAATCACTGCATTTTTCCGCGGTTTTTGCGTCGTGTTATTTACTATGTTTGTTGTGAGATAACTGTGTAGACTAAAGAGAAATCTGCATTACCGGTGCGCCGTGCGCGCGCTGTTGTGCTTCAATATCGTGACATTTTCGAATATACGTATATTACGATGTAAGATGAAACGTCAGCAAATAATCAGTTTTATTGCTGAATTTTCAACGTCTTTCGATTGGTCGAGAGCTTTTACGTCAATCATGCAGATAACAATCGAATAAAGTCATCTTCATGTCATTAATAGTTGGTATTTGTGTAGCGAAGTTGTAAAAGAACATAAATTTAATAGTAATAAATACTATTCTGATCTAATCCCTTTTCGGAACGCTCCCCCACTTGACCGCTTAGATTTAATTCGGTATTCTCCCCTCCTAGACGTTTCTACGTTCAGGAATTTCGCTATTGATTTTCTTCTCCATGGCATAATTACTTCCTCTATCATTGGCATAATTAATTCTTCCAGTAAATGAGATCAAATTAGTTCTTATTAATTTTTCCTACAAATATAGAATAAAACGTCAGTTTTTAAATACGAAGGATATAAATAAATTATAGAACAGCACGAAGTAATTTTATTCAATAACTCATTTTTCCGGAATATTCAAGAAAAATTGGAGAGAGGGAAGGCAAATTTCCGATAATGGAATTCTAATCCATAAAATATTTTTTTTTCATGATAATACATAAAATACGCGCGGTAAAAATCACTACGAGTAGTCAGGGGTTCGCGCAAAACTAATATGATTACCGAAAATCGAAAATGATTCGAAAACATGGAAATAATTTTTTTTTTTCATATTTTTTTCAATATGTCTAATCGTTCTGAGAGTTACGGTGACATGACGTGAGAAAATGGCGATTCCGCAATGCAATTGGCGAAATCATTGTGACTTTTTTCTGACCTGATTTGTCATTACATAGATACACAGACACGAACACACATGCATGCACAAACATTCTTTATTTTTATTTTTTTCAATTGTTTAATGTCGCGTTTTTGACACCCTTATTGGGGCGTATTTTGCGATTGATCAAGACTTTTTGTCCTGGTTAGATCTCACCAGTGTCACCGGCGGGAATCGAATCCGAGCCTATCGCGTGTGAATCATTGAATATATCCACAGCGCTAAGCTACCGGTTACAAATTCTTCAAAAACCTGATTCTCGAAGCTGCGGATGATTTTGATCTATGTTATGATGAAAACTCGAATTCGAAAGTTTGACCATGGCAGCTTCCATTCGAAAGCAAAAATGTGAAAAATTCCAGTTATTTCCAGAAAATCACTGACATTATTCACATATCTTCAAACACTATGACTACAAAATTTGATAAATCATCGTTGTTAGCGACATGATGACGGAAAAGTTTCATGGAAAATCACAAAAATGATTTTTCAAGATTACTAAAATCGACGTTAAAATTAGAAGAGGAAAAAAACAATTATTTTCCCTTTTTAATCACACAAATGTGTGCTTCTGTGGATTATGACAACTGGGATAATCACCGTAATGATTGAACAAACTAATTTAACCATCTTTTGAAGCAATTATGATAATTTGTGACATGATTTTTATCGCTTCCTGGTCACATAATCTATCGCTGTAATTTTCCACAATTTTATTTTGCTTTGGTTCCAATTATTATTTTTTTGCGTTCTAATTTTAAAGAATGCATAATTTGTTAGATGCGTGCTTCGTCAATTACCCGAAGTGTTGTGTGCGCAGTATAAATATCGAGATCTAGTGGTGGAGCAGTATCATTATATTTTTTCGCGATTTTGAGTGAAGGAAAAAAATGATAAGAACTGTGATTTTCTTAGGCCTCTGCGCATTTCTGGTAAATTTTTAGATTTTTGTTTGCAGAATTAAAGTTTAATATAAGAAAAATTAGAAATATTCACTCGTCTGAAAATACTTCATAAGAAATATTGTTTTCTATGGAACATTGGAAATATTCTTATAATTCCAATTTTTTATAGGAAAAATTATCGCTAAGAGGAAAACAAAATTTTGTCAAGAATATTTTTACGCAGAAATTATTGACGAAAAAATTTCTTGAATTGAAATTGATTCGACTAAGATCTCATATATTTTTGTAATGAGTGAAATCAAATTTTCATGCGATTTCAATTCAAACATGAACATTTGAATTCACTATTAGATAAAAAATATTAAATCTGAGGTGAAGCAATTCAATTCCAGAAATTTTATCGTCGAAAATTTCTAAGTAAAAATATTCTTGACAAAAATTCGTCGGGTTGAGAACGGATTGAGAAGTAACGATAATCGGCAATATTGATTTGTTGCAGCTTGTTGATGCACAAGGCCCACCATCGGGAGGTCCACCAGGAGGTCCACCAGGTGGCCCACCAGGAGGGCCACCAGGGCAATTAATGAAGACATTGAACAGAGTAAGTAGAAGCGTTCTAATTATGTGGAAACGCCATCGAATAATCTCGAAGACTTTCGATTACTAATCTGAAGTTTGAAGTGGTTATAAGGACAGTTATAAGTGTATAAGTACTTGGGAATACTTGACAAATAGGAGTGAAGTACTCAGCAAGTATTGAGAAGACTTAAAGTACTTGTCAAACTCAAAGATACGGGTAGTACTCAGAGAATGCTTCAAGTACTTGAAACGTGTTTGAAGTACTTAAAAGTGTTTGTAGTGCCTGAAGCTCCTAAAAAGGTTTTCCAGTACTAGCAGAGTACTGAAAATACTGCAAGTACTGCAAGTACTCGGATTTTATTTAAAGCATTTGTTCATTATCTGGGATATCGTGGAAGTACTCAAACCCGATTTAAGATACTTTGGAAAATTTTATAAATTTCCTGTGATGCATAAGATCCTATAAAGACTTTTTCTAATGAATTCTCCTGAAGCTCATTCTCAACAAATTCACTAAATAGTTTACATGCGGACAAACTTTGAGGATGCTTTTATCATGACAATTACCTTATAATAATTAATGTTTCACTTTAAAAGGCTGTACGTCAAGCACTGCCCGGCCAAAATGGCCCAATTCCCCAGGGTATGTTAGGTGGAGGAGGTCCGGGCAATTTGGGAATGCAGGGATTAGGTAATATTCCTGATCCAACAGTGTGGATTGCTAAGGGCCAAGAGATTGCGAGTCAATTCGCCAAAGGTCGTCGTCGTCGTCAGCTCACCGAATGTGAGTCTACAACAACAAGCAAGTCATGAACTAAAATTCATAGAATTAAAGTTAGTGAAGATGTGGTAAACCGTTAATTCCCCTAGATTTTAAAGTATTTTATCCCAGAACCATAATAACTAGAAGTTGGCGCCTCGCGTTTTCGATTGACATTCAATTTCTTTGGAATGTGTCGAAATTTGATAGCAGTAGGAATTGTGGAATAGAATAGTACATTTCGTTACAAGGACTTGAAAATTGGTTAAGTCCCTTGCGAGAGCTGTAGAACGAGTCGAAGACAAGTCCTACAATCGAAAGGGCCTGAACAATTTTCCTATTTTTGTAACGAACAATATTTTTTATTACAAGTGCTACGAAAGTGGAATTTGAAGAGGCGAAGCCTTCAAATCGCCCAACAACTCTCACACTTGAAAAAAATTTCGGTCCTCGTAACGAAATGTACTATTTCGATCCTCGTGATAAAATGTACTAGTATAGATTTCATTCCATTTTGTGTAAAATCCATGAAAATTTTGTCGATGGCTCTACAGACGAGATATTTGCAGAAAAAATATCAAAATTCATCTTGTTTAGTCTCTTCACTTTCGAAGTCATTCTTCTGTAAAGATTTTTTTATTTATATCAGCGTTGAAAAATTTTCAATTTCAGAGAAGTCCGAAGCTGCCAGTGCCTAAAATTCGGAGCTGAAAACATGGACAAATAAAGGATTCGGAACAGTAACCTGCGATGTAAAGATATCTTCTACTAATACTCTGCACTATTTGTTGATTCCTACAGTTAATCTTCTGAAAAAAAACACAAAACTTAACAGCAATCTGCAAATTAACAAACAAATAAAATTTCTGATCAACTATTTTGTTGTTTTTTTACCACTTATCCCACGATGTGATAGTCTGCAGATCATTAAGGTCGTAGTTTGGTAACTTGAATGTTTTTTAATGCTTTTTTCGGGAATTTTTTTTCTACAAATAAGATTCAATCGGTTTGATTTCTTAACATATTATTAATTGTATCTAAGTATACAATTTTTTTTCCTTCTGTTGTTCGTGTTTTTGATCATATTTTTTAATGAATTCATTTTTAATAGAGCTTGAATACAAATATCCGGAACTGATTCTATCCAATTAGAATTGAGCAGATTTCACGAGATTTGACGTTTTCCTCACTATGTGCGATTTAATTAAATCCCATAAGTCATATCTAATTGGATTTATCTAAATCTGCTTGAAGCTGAGCTGTTTCACACAAGGTCCTTTCTCGATCCGATTAGATCTAATTCAATATCATGAAAGATAATGGGGAATATTTAGTATTCATCCAAGGAAATCTATAACAATCAATAGAACCTATGTATTGGGGTGATTATTGCATTGTAGGGGAGAGCGGGGTAATCCCGGACACCACGATTTCAGTATTTTAGAAGAAAAAAAAATATGTTTTTTATTGCATGGAGATGTAGGTTAGTATATATGCAGTATCCAGCTGCTCAAGTTCTGCATATTATTTAAGGTAAATATTATTCAATATTTTCATCCTTTTGCATGTAATTTTTGGCATGTACAGATTGATATTAAATAATATTTACTCTATATAATAGGCAAAATCTGAGCAACTGACTGAGCAGTTACCCCGCGTCCGCCATTACCACTCTCCCCTATTAGCCTCTATAAATGTTGAATTTCATGAATTATCTGTATTGATAAAAGTGTGACCTTCGAAATTTTAATGAGCACCAATAGAAAATAATTTAGGTATTCAATTGAAGAAATGCGTGTAGCATTGAAACTACGGAAAGACATAATTATCATTTTATTACACAAATGAACACTGGTGAAACATCAAAACGGGGATGCACACTTCTCTTATTAAATAATATTCTTCAAATGTTCCGTGTTGCCGTGAGTCCTATAATTCGTGACTCGATTTTTATCACTTCCGAGACACATAATCTATCTCTGAAATATCTGTCAACATCTTATTTTATTTTGTGTCAATATTTTCAATATTTCATTTGAAATACGACATCAACAAAGTACGTGGAACGTCGTGTAAATAGTATAAATATCAAGATCTCATGACGATAGAACGTCATTACTCTCCTGTACGTTATCGAGGAAAAGAGCAGGATGATGAAGCATTTGATCATCGTGTGCTTCTGCACATTTTTGGTAAATTTTTTTCAAGTTAAAAAAATCTTTACATTGTTGCTTATTCTCAATAAATTGTTCATTCTTGAATCTAGTTGAAGGAATATTGACACTATACACGGAAAAATACCTGATTCTCGAAGTGAAAGAAATGTATTCCGCGATTCCGGGAATCGCGTTGAAAGACACCTGGATTGCGTAGTTTTAATACCTAATTCTAGTTTCTCTAGAAATGTGATCTGCGTTTCTTGGAGAATCGCAAATCTCCCTTTCTACACGGAGGAAAAAAAGGGCAAAAATTACCCCACTTTGTTGGTAATCCACGGCTGAATTGAGAATTGAGGAAAAATTACAGGGAATGCATGGAGAAATTAACCAAAAGTAGAAGAAATTTTGAATAACGGTCTGGTAATTTTCCCTGGTTACTAATTCATGACTGAAAGAATAGTAGGGATGGTTAGAGCACTATTGGAAATTCTTCCCACGGATCCTTTTCCGCGTCCCTCGGAGACTACGGATAGAAAAATTTCAATTTAAAAAACAGTTGGCACTATTTTTTGTAGCTCATTGACGCGTGTTTCCCGCCAAGAAGATACCAACAAAGAAGACGACAGGGAGGACGCCAACAGGGTGGAGGACAGCGAGGGGGAGGTATTTGTCAAATTTTCTGTCGGAAACTCTGCAGAGAACTCTGTTAAAAACTGCCAAAAATTCTGAAACCGAAAATGCAGCGGAGCAAGAATTTGTGCGATTTCATGTCAGAAACTTCGTACAGAACTCTATGAGAAACTGACAGAAATTCTGGATCACTGAAAATCAAATAACTTCAGATCATTTCTTCCATTTTTATTTTCACAGGACAAGGGGGAGGTGGAGGGCTTGGGGGCGGAGGAAATGGTGGACTAGGAGGTGGTGGGACTGGAGGAGGAGGACTAGGAGGAGGGGGTAATGGAGGGGGAGGACTTGGAGGTGCAGGACAAGGAGGAGGACTAAGTGGAGGTATTTGCCAGATTTTCGATGGAAAACTTTGTTGAAAAAAATCAGAAATTCTGTCAGATCTGTCAAATTTGACAAATTTCGTCAGAAAGCCCATCAAAAATCCTGTTGGAAATTGTGGAAAGTTCTAAATGATATGAATAAAAGGAATTGGAGCTTATAGTTTTCGAATTCTTGTATCAGGAGGAGGTATATCAGGTGGAGGACAAGGAGGAGGACTTGGAGGTGGAGGACAAGGAGGGAGGCTAGGTGGAGGAGGACTAGGTGGAAGTATTTGCCAGATTATCTATTTAAAACTCTGCTGAAAAAAATCAAAAATTCTGTCAGATCTGTCAAATTTCACAAAATTTCATCAGAAAGCCTGTCAAAAATCCTGTTGGAAATTGTCAGAATTTTTAAATCATATGGATAAAAAGAATTTGAGCTAATAATTCCCTAATTTATGTATCAGGAGGAGGTATGTCAGGTGGAGGAGGAACTGGAGGGCTCGGAGGAGGAGGACTTGGCGGTGGAGGACAAGGAGGAGGACTAGGTGGAGGTATTTGCCAGATTTTCTATCGAAAATTCAGTTGGAAAAAATCAGAAATTCTGTCAGATCTGTCAAATTTGACAAATTTCATCAGAAAGCCTGTCAAAAATCCTGTTGGAAATTGTCAAAACTTCTAGATGATATGAATAAAAGGAATTTGAGCTAGTAATTTTCTAATTTTTGTATCAGGAGGAGGTATATCAGGTGGAGGACAAGGAGGAGGATTGGCTGGGGGAGGAACAGGGGGGCTTGGAGGAGGAGGAATGGGTGGAGGAAGAACTGGCGGACTCGGAGGAGGAGGACTTGGTGGTAGAGGACAAGGAGGAGGACTAGGTGGAGGTATTTTCCAGATTTTCTATCGAAAATTCTGTTGGAAAAAATCAGAAATTCTGTCAGATCTGTCAAATTTGACAAATTTCATCAAAAAGCCCGTCAAAAATGCTGTTGGAAATTGTCAAAACTTCTAGATGATATGAATAAAAGGAATTTGAGCTAGTAATTTTCTAATTTTTGTATCAGGAGGAGGTATATCAGG
>JABSMS010023614.1:0-10796 GCA_018902275.1 Aleiodes sp. PSUC_FEM 10030003
GACTTCGAACGTGCACATGGCGCAAGACGCTATCGCGTCTTTTGATATATGTTGGGTGCTGAATGCCGCCATGTTGAAATAATTTCCATCGCAACACTGCTTAAACTGCGCATCGGGCCGGTAAGATAGGAAGTACTCTGATAAACGTTGAATTTGCAGTCGGTAACACAAGAAAATGAAATTAATCCCATTTCCATCATTTTTTTCTCAACAAAAAATTTCTTTCATATTTCCTGAGCGATTCTATTGTCAATTTACTCAACAATAAATCCCCCGGAATCTTTGTTATCTACAAAAACAACTTGATCCAAACAAAAGCGCCACCTGTCCCTCCCAAAATTGAAAATACCCGGCACTTTTAAGTGAGAGAGGTTATGTTACCCCTGGAAAGCCGTTTCAAACCCTCGCAGTCATTGCAAATTATTAAAATTAGCTTAACTTCATAATATAACCAAAGTGTCTTCAAATTCTTCCAAAAATAGTCAACAAAATCCTGTTAAAAATGAGTGAAATATCGCACAAGGGCTGCAAGGAGCTCCTCTTCCACCGAATGCTGAAGGCAGTGATATCAAGCATCATCGTCCAGTTCATCTTCATGTCATCCGTGATTTTAATAACAAATTTATCCCCAACAAAACCGCTGTCATGGCTCGAGGACACGCTGTCAATAACAACTTCATTAAAAACATGGTGCTACTTCCTAATTCTCGCGACAGTTATCGTCCTCCAGGGAGTTATCTGCAGTAAGAATTACCTCAACGCCTCGCGGCTCGCAGACACGAGATTTTCCCTCTTCTGCAGTTTATTCGCGCCGCACAACTTGACGCTCTGTGCATTGTACTTGACAATCGGAATAATCCAAGTGTGGCTGCATCTGTCGCTGGAAAATGGCGATTACTCATCGCTGAAGAAAGCCTGCAGAACAACAGCCGGAAATTGTTTGATCGAGGAATACACATTCCTCCTAATCGGTGGATTATTCACAGGAATTTATTACTTCGCTAAGACGAACTTTTACCGCCTGAATTATCTCCAATTCTCGATAATTCCGCAAACAAAATTCACGAAAATTCGCCGTGGAATTCTCGAATTACTGCCGAAAGCATTGACTAATTCAATTTGGCCAACGTTTTATTACATCTGCATTTATTTATTGTTCGGCAGTTACCTACGTGGAATTGTAACGTCAATACTTTTTTTAAACAACGAGAATGAACCGCTGGACAAATTATCGAGATTATTTAACATTAAATTGATATTTCATTACTGGATCTACGCGACTCTCTTCACACTAACGATGAACACGATGCACTTATTATTCCAGGCGCACTTAACCGAGTTGATGAAGTTCGAAGTTGGCCAGAGTGTTTACAAGAACGGAAACGAGGTGATCAGCCTTCAGGACGCTTTGGCGATGGACAAAGTCCCGATTATTCAACATCTCGGATACTTGGATCTCGTCATACTCTCGCAGAAGGAGAAACAGAGGAGATCTGTCATTTTTTCACTCAGTCAACCCGGTGGACATCCATACAACTGGAATTGCGTGGTTGAAAAATGTTTGGACTTGATCAAAGAATTCTCAAAGAGAATTGAAGCGATTTGTTCGGTTAAACAGGAAATTCTTCAGGTGCCAATGAAGATCACCGGAAATTTGGACAAACCTTACACATTCCACATGAGAAACTTGGCTGCCGATGTTCCGAGTGATTCAACTGTTGACAGTTCACCGGAAACTTCGGAAAATCGACGATTGATCGTTGATTTTTTCAAGACGAAGAAGCAGAATTTGGTGAATTATTTATTGTCAAAACCGCTGATTTTTTATTTCTTCGGAGTTCAGAATGACACGAAAATTCAGCACTTGCTGGTCACTGGACAGCCGGTTATTTGGGCAGCTGATGCTGTCTCCTCGTTGGCTGTTGTGTCGCTTAATGAAGATTGTTATGGAATTGTGCAGAAAGATCTGTGCGCAATTATTGAGAATTTATTGAAGTTGAAGCTGGCACTTGATAAACTTAATAAAATGAATTTGTTGACGAGAAAAGCGTATCAGGATGATAGAGATATTAGGATTATGCTGACTTCATTGAGGAATGCGGTGAAGAGGAGTATTTATAGGATTGTTACGTCGTACAGGAATTATATTGAGGATTTAACGCTTGAGCAACAAGTTAAAGATCAGTTGCAGCCATTTTTCACGTGCAGAGAATAAAATTGAGTTTTTGGGACGATAAACGAGGTGAATTAACTCGGTTTTTCGAGAATATCTCGGAATCTGTGGGAGATAGCGAAAAAATTGTGGGAACCTTTTTTGTAGGGCGGACTTTTCTCTATAAAAAAGGTAATGGGGAAAAATTCGCTAGCTGCTTTAGATTTTGAGATATTTTATGAAACGTGATAATAAAATGAAATTTAAAAATTCGATCTCAAATCGGTTCTTCGCGAATATCTGGGAATCTATGGGAGATAGGGAAATTTCATTTGGGACCTTTTCTGTAGAGGAAAAACAGAGCTAAAAACGGTCTCTATGAAAATTTTTTGATATCTCCTTTAGATTCCGAGATATTTGAAGAAAACTGATAAAAACTGACCTTCAATTTCAGTTTAATTGCATTCATTGTTTCTTTTTCACTTCACTCTTTAAGTATACAATTTTTTTGTACATTTCTCGAATAAAACATTTGTAATAAACGTTTCTCTTTTCTACTGAATAAAATTATTTTTAACAAAAATAATCGTGTAAAAATGAACTTTTATTCAATAAATTATTTTACATTGTTTTTAAATTCTGAACAACACTTAAATTATAAAATAATTTTTCCCTCAATTTATTCCACGTATCAATCTGTAAATCACGAAGTTCATCCAAATATTTCCATAATTTATAATTCTGTTGAATATATGATCCATGAATTTTCAGGAAAATTCCTAAATAAGCTTGTGATAATTCAAAATCTTTGTTGCTTTCCATCATGAATTTAATGAGTTTCATAAATTGCAACATAATTTCTGTTTGATGAGAAGGATCAAGTGAGAATGATTGAATTTCAAAGTCAATTGAACTTGGCCCCATTGATTTAAGTTTAGATATAACTTCAGTAAATTCATTAGTTTCAATAGTGTTTTGTAACAATTTACCAAACAATGTTAAATTACTGAAATTTTCGGGGATTAGTAATTTACTATTATCACCATCCTTCGATGTCTCTGATAGATCAAATTGTAGATCCAACGATGGAATTGTCGGCAGGAAAAATGGCGCAGATTCAGGTGCTTTTGGTGGTTCCTTTGGTTTATTCCGCTTCTTCACAATATCAATGTTCAATAAATTCTGCCATTTTGAATTTGCCAAACTCGACATTGTGATGAGTTGACTACTCAGTTGCTCTGGTGACATGTACTCGTCCTCCTCGGTCTCCTCAGTGTCAGCCTCGATGGATTCTACATTCTCATTCTGCTCTGATGATGATGCCGGAAGATTAATGAGGGGAATCGGTGCATTGGCTTGGATTCCTTTGAGGGAAACGTGGGTGAATAGCGTTCTGTTCGACCAGAGGTAAACTCCCAAATTGCACACGTGCGATGTAACTAGAAAATCACCAGTTGCTGAGAAGTCTAGGGACGTGCAGGCTTCTGGTACCTGGAAATTTAAATTAATAAAATTTCAATTTGGTGAGTTGTGGGAAATTGAATTCTTGATGGATATGTTCCTTCGGGAATATCTCCGGAATGAGCAGGTTTACGAGAATTTGTCAAGAAACCTTTTTTGTAGAGAATTTTGTTGGCTACAAAAAAGGTTTCCTGATAAATTCTCGTAAACCTAACGGTTGTCGAGATATTCAGTGAATAAACTATATGAAACCGTTGAGTTTAGGTGAATTTGTTGAGAAACTTTTTTGGTAGGACATTTGCTTCTACAAAAAAGATCTCTTCATGAATTCTTCTGGATTCAATAGTTTCAGAGATATTGACGGAACAATGTGAATTTTTACTTATTTTCTCGCCTAGCTATACTCGCAATTAATTTACTATTCCAACAAATTTTACCTGAAACGCATCGATCAATTTCGCTGATGGTATGTCCCATGTTCTGATTGTGCAGTCCATCGATGCTGTTATCAGCCACCGAGAATCAGGACTGAATGTCGCGTCAGTTAAGTGTCCTATGTGTCCTCTGAAGTGACGTACCAATCGTCTTGTATCCAAATCTATTAGAATTATACTAAAATCTTCAATTGCTAAAGCAATCAGCGAACTCTCACGATGTGATCTAAGCCATTTAACTGGTTCACTGAGAGTAATTACGAATTTCGGTTCTGTAGCTGTAAAGAGAAAAGAATAAACATGAATAATGAATTCTCATTTTTTTCCCAAATTTTTTTAAAGGACTGTGGCTAGCGACATTTACCAAGAGATAAAAGAAACAAATCTGCAAATTTAATTCTATTAATTCTATCCAAAAAAAAAAATCTATTATTTTGCAAATATCTCCGAAACAAGTGTGTTTATCAAAAAATTAAGACCTTCCTCGAAGAGATTTTCAAGAACTGAAAAAAAATCTCTCCTGATAAATTCTTCTAAGCCCAATCTTTTTCGGGATATTGAAAAAAAAATTACCATTTCCAGGTTGAAAAGGCCAGAATTTAACTTTACAATCTCTCCCCGCTGTAACAACCTCCTGATTCAACCCATCCACCATCATCCCCCTAACAGCTCCATCATGTCCCCCTTTTTCACCCCCATAACTAGCCCTGTGTATCCCTGACTGCACATTAAACCTCTCCACATGTCCAGTATTATACCCAATCACCACAAAATTCCCGCAGTTCGTCAAGCACAGGCTCGTAGCATTAGCATTATGATTCTTCGAGAACCTCGCAGGCAGAAGTTTGTGCTCGCCCATTCTCAATTTGTCGTAAGACCACGTGGTAACGACCCCAATCCCCAGATGAGCTGCTGCAATATTGTCCCAGTCTTTCTCCCTAGTTTTAACGGCACTGAGTGCTACAATCGGTGGCATAATCAGATTGTCATCCACCAGTCTCCCCTTCTTCTTCGAGGCTTTCCTGCCATACGAAGCTCTTCCCAAGCTCTTGTTGAACGTTTCCGTAACCGTCGAATAGATTCTCAACGACGAATCGCCGCCGGCCGTTAGAATATTGTGTCCATCATCACCGTAAAATCTGATGAACGTCGGCGGCTCCGAGTGTCCCTCCCTAACTCTCAATAATCTCGCGGCTCCATCAGCGAGGTCAAAGATCCACAGCTTCAGCGAGTTGTCGGAAGAGTTCGAAACAATCAGCGGCTCATTAGACAAACAATGAAGCCCCGAGACAGCGCCAAAGTGTGCGCTGATCAACTGGCTCTCGACCTTCCTCTCCTCAAGATTCCAGAAGACAATGTGTCCCTGCAAACTTCCCGTCGCCATTATCGGCAATCCGTCGCTCCTGAACGTTATCGAAGTCACCAATCCCCAGTCCTGTATCAGTTCAAACAGCGTAACATCCAATTTCAAATTGTGCAGTTTGATTTTACCGTCGGCAAGGCCAATAGCAACCACATCAATCGCCGGGGCTTGCTCCATCGCCGTCACCTGCGAGCTCCATCCATCAAACGTGTAAATCATCTTCATCGTCTTCAGGTTCCATAGCTGCAGTGTTCCCTGTTCACTGCCGAGGAGAATCTTGTTCATGTACGTGTTCGGATGAACGATTGTCGTAACTTTGAAGGCATTGTTGCTGAAGTTCAACTCGAGGATCTCCTCCTCGGTCTTAATGTCCCAGACCTTGAGGCAACTCTCTTCGTCAATCGATATCAAGTGAGCGCCGAAGGGTAAGAGAATGTGAATTGGGTGATCGTGGCCTTTGTAAGTGTGCTTAAGCTCGTTACCTCGACGCCAGGCGAAGATTTTACCCTCGCTCGCTGTGTAAACGTGGTAAGAATCGCCGGTGAGGCTCGTTATCTCACCAGGATGAGAGCCGGAGACACTCAGCAAAGTGAAGTGGGAACATCCGTAGGTGTGGAATGAACTACCGACGCTTGTTACAATTAAATTCTCCTTGCGCCGGTGAATAAAACGGACTATGTGAGGTATGTGGTTACTGACATAACCTAACGCACGATTTTTCGAAAATATTTTACCCTGCGACATTATTGATAACTTTCTCAATTCACTGAATCAACTTATTGACGATTCACTCATTTTTTTAGTCTGGTTTGGGTTAATTATTCTTGGTTTCTGTTTGTTTATGCACTCTGTTGTTGAAGACACGTGGGTTTTATTGTTGGTGGTGTATTGGAGCACGCGCGCACACAAAATTAAGCCTAGAAATTCATTCTCAATGATCCTCGCGACAGTAACTTGATGAATACTGACTTTAATGTTGAGCACACGAAGTGCATTCGAAGAATTTCGGAGTTGATTCATTGTTGCGTCTGTAATTACAACTGTTTCATCGTTTTATCTGAAAAAATTAGAAAATTTCATGATTGGATATTTATTTTAAAATACTATGAAAGATCCTGGTGAAGCTATTGGCGATAAAATTGACCAACAGGGTGAAGTATCGGTGGAAATATCGAGTTTGTCTGACCCAAAATCTGAATCTACTAAAAATCCCGATAATTTACTCCAAAAATTGAGTAAACGACAATTGAAAAAAATTAAAAAGAAGGAAAAATGGGAGCTGAGAAAACCGGAAAAGAGGTGATTAATTAATTGATTGAACGATTTTTTTTTCAACATTGATTTACTAATTTCAGTGTTTTCATTAAGGTTAAAGGAGCGAAAAAAAGCGAAGGAAAAACGTGCACTCGCGAGAGCCAACAATGTTGACTTGGGGCCGTCACGTAAATCACTGAAGAAATGTTTGATGGCTGACAGTAATTGCAAAGTTATTGTGACAATTGACATGGCCTTTGATGATCTCATGATCGACAAGGATATAGCTAAATTAATAAAACAAATATTGAGATGTTATACATTGAATCGACGTGCGTCGGCACCAATGCAATTTTCCGTTACGAACTTCAGTGGGAAATCGAAGGAGCAAATGGAAAAACACAACGGCTATCATCATTGGGATGTAAATAGATGGATTATTCTGATATTTATTCTATTTTTATGTGATGAATGGAGGTGATAGTTTTTTTTTTCTTAATGGTTGACAGGTGAATTTTTACGCAGAATCGTACGCGAAAGTTTATGAAACGAAGAGAATTATTTATCTCACTTCGGAGTCGGAGAATGTTATTGACGGCTTGGAGCAGGATTGTGTGTATGTTATTGGGGGACTGGTCGATCACAATCGTCAGAAGGTATTAATTATTGTTGATTTCTTATTGCGTCTGAGGGAAGAAAGAGTTGATTGGTTGTGAAATGGAATTGGGGATTTTCGTGTCGATTTTTCGAGAATTTCTCGGGGTTAAGTGAGCATTTCGATGAAACGAAACTTATTTAATTTGATAATTTCGCGATTAAAATGACTGAAAACCTAAGAATTTTCATTTTTTCAGGGACTGTGTCATAACTTAGCACAGAAGGCTGGAATCGAGCATGCTCGTTTGCCGCTGGACAAATTTTTAAAAATGAAATCACGAAAAGTTTTGACAATCGATCATGGTAAGTAATAATTATTAAATCCTCTAAAAAATCGTAATTCTCCTCTTCATTGTTTCTTCTCACCCTTTTAGTTTTTGAAATACTCCTGAAAGTAACAGAGGGAAAAACCTGGCAAGAATCATTTCTCCAGGTATTGCCACAACGTAAAAATGCTGAACCAGTTTTAACGAAAGACGATGATTCATCAACAATCGAGAGTAATGAAGATGACAGTGAAGTAACAATGGATTGAATCGATGATAAATCATAATGCAATTTACACGAAGACTTAATATTTATTGTTTTCCAAAATGTACATAATATTTTCATTTCAATTTTCATTGAATTGTGGTTGTATTTGTGGAAGAAATGAAAATACAAGAAAATATACATACATAAATATGTATGTCAGAATTTAAGACAAAAATACATGTACAAATAAATAACTTTACTTTTTTCTATCTGTATCTTCTCGATTTTTGAATTTTTTAATTTATCATAGAAATTTTTTATGCAGGAAAGAAAAGCGGAAAGCATTATTTTTAATTCTCATTCAACTTCATGAATTTTTTGAAGTTTTAGTTAAACAAATTAATTAAGTAGGCCTCCAGAAAATATAATGTTATATTTTTTATATTTTTATCATGTGAATCAAATGGTATAGTGTTATCAAGAGAAAAATCATAAACAGAATTTCTTTAAAAAAAATTCAGGGAGAAATAATTCTTCATTTTTAACTTTAGACGTAGAAAAATTCCTGATTGAATATTATAGAATATATCAGCCAATTGTTGTTTTTATCGAAGCACTGAGCACGTTTCACAAGAATTCATGAGTAGACGAATAATTCAGTAGTGAAAGTAGAAAATAAGATAAATCATTTTTCAATTTTTTTTATAATATCTCGAAAATCAAAGAAGATCGAGATATTTTCGTAGAGACTTTTTGTAGCGTTGTTTTTCCGACAAATAAGTCATTACAATTTTTTCACAATCTCAAAGTGTTAACGTCGGAATAATTCGAGAAGAATATTTTCATAATTTTGGAAATATCTCAAGATTCATTGGATTTAGGAGAATTCTTCGAGAAACCTTTTTTGTGGTCTACAAAATCCTCTACAAAGAAGGTTTCTTAACATTTCTCGCTAAACCCATCATTTTCGAGAATATTCTCAAAAGAATATTCATAAAATTCATTGATTCTGTATTAATTTCGAGAGGCAATTAAATTATCTAATTTTATAATTCCACCACTGAATTCATCTAGCGCGACAACTTTCAATACGAATTAACAGCACACAAATGTACCTCATTACAAAAAAATTGTCAAAAACTTCAAATTACTGAATATCCTTTGATTAAAAAACGAAGGAAAAAAAGTATCGAATTAAATTCTGTTTCTTCTTTTCATTATCAGATTAACGATCATTAATACACATTAATGATAACGGTAAAAGTAACTCAATAAATCTCGGTAAATTACGAACGAATTTTTTTTTTATTAGTACGAACGAATTGTCACGAATAAAATTAGAAACCAAATTTTTTTTGAAATAATCAAATAAATCAGAGTACTCGATCGATTAATGTCCAATAAAGCACCATAGAAATAAGCCAAATAAAATCGTTAAATTGGCAATTATCGATTAAATCAAGTATGCTCAATTATCTCAATAATTCCATACATTAATTAATTTAAATTGCTTTTCTCTTATTCAATGATTTTTTTCCTCTCAAACTTTATTAAAATCAGTTATCTCATGGCTATCAATTATTTCAAATTCGCTCTCACTGTCATCACTGTTACTCGATAATTCACGATTTTTAATATCAAGCTCAGGATCATCTTCTGATGACGATGAATCACGTTCAAAATGTTTTGTTTTTATTTTCATATCATGTATATCACCATCAGTACTTAATTCTAATTCAGATAATTCAAGTCCATCTGTGCTGCCATCTTCGTGCGATGGCATTTTAAGTCCAATGAGCTCGTCATCATTGAATGGATCTAAAGATAGTAATTGTGTTCTAGAAATGCTTCGTCACATCATAAACATAGATTTCGCAAATTTTAAATAAGTCTGAAAATTGGGATTTTGGGGAATTTGAAGATATCTCGGAAACGAGTGGGTTTAGGGGAATTTGTCAAGGGAGCTCTTTTGAAGAGAATTGAATTTTCTACAAAAAAGGTCTCTTGGTAATTTTTCCTAAGTCCAATAGTTTCGGAGATAATTGCCAAAGAAGCCATCGACTTCTTATTCGAATAATTTCTTTAAAGTTGCCGTTCATTGTTTCGCGGATATTTTTGAAACCATTGGGTTTAGACGAAATTGTCAAGAAACCTTTTTTGTAGGAAATTTTGTCCTCTACAAAAACGGTTTCTTCATCAATTTCCCTAAACCCAAAAGTTTCCGAGATATTCTGGAAAAATTGCAAATATAATTTTCAGACTTATATTTTACCAATAGAATATTACCATTTTGAATTTCTGATGATCCACTCATTGGTGTAGGCGAGTGATCACCATTTTCACCCGCTCTTTTAAGCACCTCAAGGTTATCCTCTGTGACTGCTGGTAGGAACTCTTCAATTTCATTGTCCCATTCTGAATAATTGAAATAAAAATAAAACGGCTGTGAAAATTTCCCAGAAAAATTTAATTTCTCACCTTTTGTTGGAAAAATTTTTCCCGGTATTCGTAGTAATAATGCTGGTCCCAGCAAGATACTCATACATAATGTATACGTCAGGAGAACTCCATTGATAGCACGTCCAATTAACCAAAGTATAACTGACGCAGTACAAACGCCAGTGCAGAACTGCAAAAACCCAGGAAAAATGAATTTTTTCATCCTATAGCAAATATCTCGGAAACGAGTGGACTTAGCGAAAATTAGAAAGAGACTTTTAAATTAAATTTTAAATTAAATTCTCCACAAAAAAGGTCTCTTGATAAATTCTCCTAAACCCAATAGTTTCCAAGATATTCGCAAAAGAATCTTCCAAAACTTGAAAAAAAAATTTAATGATAATATTTACCACTCCAGGCTGATTTTTCCGCAATGCCTTCAAATCATAATAAGTTGTTTTTGCTTTGCGGACAATTTTATCAATTTTTTCTGCAGTAGGCGATGAACTGAAAGAACATCACAATAACTCATTAATTGATTACTAATTCAATTACATAAAAT
>JABSMS010023625.1:0-10790 GCA_018902275.1 Aleiodes sp. PSUC_FEM 10030003
AAAATTTCAGGAGATCTCGCTATTGAAAATTCATGTTTTCCACTAATTTCCAAATAATTTTACCAGAATATTAATGAAAGCTGTAAATTTCAGTTCAATTAGTCTGTCAAAATTCTTTCTGGAGATATGACCAACTTACCACATGTAATTTTATTCATCAGTTTTCTCCATTAATAACTTCCTGAATTCCCTCAAAATTTTACTGATTTCCTTACTATATCGTTGTCCTAGAGTCAAAAGGGCGTAAGTGCCATTTTAAATTGGTTTAAAAATCTACAAAAATTGAATCTTTTATTTACATTAATTTTTTCATAAAAATACTAACTTACGCCCTTTTATTATTCAGCAAGAAAAAATGGCACTTATGCCCTTTTGATTCTAGGGCAACGATATTATAAAAATAATTCATTGAGTTTCATGAATTCTACCAAATGGGGTTTTACCATTTTTTCTATCTTATGTGATTTCATATAGAACGATAAAATAAAATAAAAATTGAAAAAAGCGCGGGAGAAGTCGTGATTCGAATGAAATATGATTTTTAATTAGTTCAACAACTAATCTCCATAATTTTCAAAGAGTGCCTTTTGATAATCACGAATTCATCAAGAACTCACCTAAAAACTAATTCCTCTGCATTATCGACCGAACTCTTGCGTACCTTAATCCCGGAGAAACTTTGCAATTCAAATTTTCAAATTTAACAACTCCCCGAACAACTTAATTACCCTTTTTTCCATCCCGATAAAGTCACATTATCACCAACAAGAGTATTTCAATTCCATAAAGAGTCGCACAATACGTAATAAAATGGAAAAAAAACCTATTAAAAAAATACGTAAACAAAACAGAACAGTCTCGACACAGGAAATGACTCTCCAACCGGGGCTGAGGTCCCTCAGTGCGAATAAATAACGTGACGAAAAATGCGCCCGGGGGAAAACAAAATAACAGACTGGCTGGGCCTCGGAAACAAACTTTCCCTCCCTCTCTATTTCTCTTCCGCCGCAGCCTCATTGGTCCGAGTCCCGGAGAGCATCAAACCCAATACGAAACTTTGTTTCTTCCTTTTTTTTATTACTTTCTTCTCATTCTCTTTTCTCTGTGCAGAGAAAATCGAGACCCGAATCTTTTCAATATCTTCGAGTACACCGAAGTTACGTAGATATACAGGAAACAGAGGGTAACGAATAAGGAGAAGAAGAGTGAAAGAAAAAAGAGGAATTTGAGAAGAGAAATAAGGCCAAAAAGTCGAGACCAATTACCACCGAGTATCGCACCGTGGGATGCTATTTTTATTTCTTTATTTTTATTCCCGTTTTTTTAGTCGATTTTATTTTTTTTTCTTCGAATTCTCGCCTCGTACTCCTACGTGATTTCCCCTTAGCTCTGGCGTTTCGCAGTCTCTCTTGATGCTCCGGGACGTGTGCCGTGGTTACCACAAAGGGCCTTCTCTCTCTTTCTGTCTTTTATTCACCGCGACGGTGGATGCTGCCATTGGGAATCGAATTTGCGAGATACATCCAACTTCGTGTCTACCCTTTTCCTCTATCTTCTGTTTTCTTTATTTTTACCCTGAAAAGTTAGCGAATACTGGCGCCTGGGTTACGTGGCGTGAATTCGATCATTGGTTTCATGAATTTTTTGTGGAATTTTTTACGATATAAATACAAATTTTCCGGGGAAAAACCAGTCCGGTCAACAGAGAAGTGAATCGAAGGGTATTTTATGTATTCTAGGAATATTTCGGGAAGTATTGAATTTAAGAGAATTTAGGAAGAGACGCTTTTTTGTAGAGGATGAGATTTTCTATGAAAAAAGTCTGAAGTTTCGAAATTTTCTACGAAAAATACGAAGTACTCCAAAATATGAATTTTATCAGAATTTGTATCCTTTTTTTTTATCAGTCTGTAACTCTCGAACTATCATTTTGAAGGAAATTCACGAAGATATATTTTTTGTAGAGAATTAAATTTCCCACAAAAAGATTCAATGGTGAATTCTCTCAAACTCCTTTGTTTTAAAGATATTCACGAATTGTAGAAGAAAATGTAACGCTGAAGAAATAATGAAATTAATTAATTCATATAGTTAACCATTGCCAACTGGTTAATTATATTAATTAATCAATTATACCATACCAATTAAATTAACAAATGCAATCTATAAAATCTGAAATATACACATACTGTTATTTGTTACATAATTATAGAAATGTATATACGTAACCCAATTGGATCAATGCTTATGAAGAAAAAAAAATCCTTTTATTTCGCTACACTGTTAAAAAATTTCGTCCAATTTTTCCGTGTCAAATACTGAAAATTTTAAAGAAGTCATATTTCGACTGAAAATTCAGAAAACCTCGTTATTGAAAATTCAAGTTCTTGATTGGTTCTCAAATAATTCCATTAAAACATTAAAGAAACTTGTAAATTTCAGTTAAACTATTCCGCGAAAATTCTGTTAAATCACGGAAAATTCCGGGAAAAATAAAAAAATTTGGTTCTCAATATTCATATTCAATCGAATATCAATGAAAGTTGTAAATTTCACTTCGATTGTTCCGTGAAAATTCTGTGAATCATGAAAAATTCAGGGAAAAATAACATTTTGATTCATTTTGGTTCTGAATATTCATGTTCATCTGAAAATTCAAGTAATCGATGAAATTTCCTTCTACTTCTATCTGAGACTCATGAATCCCGTGAAATTTACGTAAAACTTGAAATTTCATGACCATCATTCTCATCAAAAGTAATTAAATGTCACGTTTATGAAAATTACCATCAGATTGTCCATGAAATTTCATTTCTTTTCTAACAGTATACGAAAAAATTTTTAACAAATTTTTTTAACCTCCCTCTTCATACGAATATAAAAAATGATCTTCCTCCTCTATAAAGCAAGAATTAATTAATTAATGTAATTAATCATCGTCGAATTCTCCCAAGATAATTAAGGATAATTAAACATAATTACACAGATGTATGTAAATAATCCAATAATTCTTACCAATTGAAAAAAATCTCTTCCTGTTATTTCAGCCCAAAATTTCTTTAAACAAATTTTTTCATCATCTCTCTTTCATAAGAATATAAAAAATGATCTTCCTCTACTATCTTTGTATTTTCTGCTGTCAAAAGTTTTAGGGGATCTCATAGTTTATTCCCTGTGTGCCGAGAGTGTTCTAAGACTTTGGATAAGGGTAGAGAGTTTTGTGAGGCCATCAAAGGACTCTCCTCTTTGCCTAGAGATTATCATTCACCTCGATATTCCGATAAATCGATTTCACTCTCGACGTGTATTCAATTTTTTTCGCCGCTTCCTTTTTTCTCTCTTTTTGTCACAGGAAAAAAATTTATGATCCGGCTTGAATGGAGCATTTTTTGTTTTTCCCCATTGACTTTCTTTTTTCCAATGAATAACAAAAAATCCTTTATAATTTTTCCTCCGGCGAATATGTTTGGCAATTCAGAGAGCTGAGAGAAGAGGAGAAAGAGAGTGTGTCGAGTGGAAAGAAAAAGAGCCTTGTCATCGATCATATTTAATTGAAACCCGACACCACGAGTTGGGCTATACACGTACTATAAATCTTTTGAATCCAACTGACTCTGTATTTTCATTGGTTAGACAAATGCAGAAAAATATTAATCAAAAATTTTTTACTTCTGTCAATTATTTCCATTAGAATTTTTTTAATTGAAAATTTTTGATTCAAAATTGAAAATAAAAATATCATGGGTTTTCAAATTTTCATTATTTTTATCGAAAAGAGCGATAAATTTGAGCTGAAAAATCCTATAAAACAATTAATTTTAATTCAATAATTTCTGAGTTCTTGAAAAAATAATGAAATCCCCCCATTTTTATTAATGGCATCGTCATATTTTTTTTTTTAATCTTTTCCTTATTTTCCACGAAAAATTTAATTTTAACGATAATTCTGTCATAACTAGATTAAAATAGAGGTTTTCAAATTTAATGTACACATTGATATTGAATGTCCAATTTTTTTCGAACAGTGCATGTAAATATTTGTAACGCTGTTAATATGATACATATTAATAAATCTTTTTAACTTAAATTAAATTAATTGCATCATCTCGAAAATTGTTTGAGCGAAATTGATTGAATTCCCCACCATTTTCCAGCGCACTTCCCTAACAATCCCCCCAATTAATTGCGTTCCAAAAATTCCCAGATTTTTTACCCCGAAAAATTCAAAATTCTCATAAATCGATGATCCACGAAAAAAAACGAATCATCAATCTCGCAAAAAGTAGCAGCTTATTCTTCCGCCTTTAAAAATAATTTCCGTAGATAAATAAATCATGTAAAATAGAATCAAAGTAGATAAAAAATTGAACTACGAGAGTAAAAAAAATTAACACAGTGCGAGGCGAGTGATTCCAAGCCCTGGAACAAGATGAAAGGTACAGAGCAGCGGGAGATCGATAGCTATCTCTTGGGTTTACATGCGTTTGAAGCGCCTGGAGTGCTTGCCCCGAAGTGGTCACACATACACACATGAGATTCTCACATGATACATCGTATATTCAGCATTAATGACGTGCGTCTCGAGAGTTAATGAGACACAGAGTCTGCAGGTTCACAATGAAGAAAAAAAATGAAGAAAATGAGAATAAAAGTGTCATTCAAATATTGTTAATTCATCTGTGAAATTTACCTGAATTTTTTTAACGATAAAAAAATATTATTTCAAATCTCTTCTTCCTAATTAATTCTGAACTTTTTCATGAAAATTCCTGGAAGCTATGAAAATATCAATGAATTTATTATTCTGGGAAAATTGAGAAAGATCTCAACTTTTATAGAACCCTTTATTTTCTTAATAAAGTCTCTAATGCATTTTCACCATAATCCAGATAATTTCAATGTTATCTTTTCTTTTTTAATTAAAAAACTGTACAAAGTTAAATAATATCAGTGTATAATTTATATTTTAATTAATTAATAAAGTCAGTGCAGAGTGAGATTAAACGGGGCGCAACTCAATCGACGAGTTAATTAATATTCCAGCTTGAATTTTATGGTGGAAATGAATTTCAATTGGAGCAAAAAAATAGTTGTACAAATCAAACGGAAAGAAAAATAAAGAGGGAAAAAGGGATTTTTTTAAATGTAATGCGATATCTTCGGACTTTAAATAAGACGGGGAATGGAATTGATGGGCATTAATGTAATCGAGATATATATTTCGCGTCGTACCAGTTAACGTGATACGCCTTCTTCGAGTAACTTCTCTCCGGCGTATCTTCGCGTTCTCTCCCTCCTTAGGACCGGTGGATACTGTAACGTATAAGTGCCACACCAGTTGATCGATCTCATTTGAGATACAACCGTTTTCTACTCTCATTACACGCTTACCTGCCTCTATTACTCGTTTATCGCGTACGACTAATCGAAATTATGATTTTCAGATTAAAGTAACATTTTTTTTTCGTCGACGAGTTTGGATGAGGAGATAAGTGGGTATTTTTCTTTGGATTTCTTGAGAGACAGGACAATTCAAGATTTTTTTTTTTAGTTTTGTTGAGGAAAGAAAGATCTGCAAGGGAGATTCTTATGGAATTTTCTTCATCTCCATTCGTTTTCGGGATTTTTCGAGATGACGGATTGCAAATGCAAATTCCTGGATTTTTTATACTTAAGGTAATCCAAGTATCATGAATAGTTTCGTACTGACTCTACTGTACAGTTTGAGATTTTCAATAGCCAAAATTGTCAATTAAATCACGTCAGAAAAATTTCGAAAAATTCTTAGATGGTCAGCATTATTCAAATTACATTTTGGAATATATATATTTTTTTTAAACATTCTCTTTTTATAAATAAATAATGGAGATAGTTTGAAAAAATCATAATTTAACGGAAATTTCACCAATGTTTTTTGCTGAAATTTCAGATCTCGTTTGAGTAATTTCAAGTTAAGTGAAGTTTGTTAAATATTTCAATATTTTTCCATTGAATTTTAAATAATAATTTTCTAGCAGTGTGGAAAATAGTCGTGAAATCAATAATTTCTTTTATTTCCATAATTCTATCAATTCTTTTGGAATATTTCAAAAGCTATGTCATAGAGAAACTTTTGTAAGGATTTTTTCTTTATGAAGAAAGAAAATTCACAACAATTGTTCCCACAAAATTTTCTTTATCTCTCTTCATTTCCGAGATATTTCGAAAAAATAGATAAAACAATAAAAATCACTGATTTGCCTATTTAATTTTTTTCCACTTCAAAACGTTCGAGCCACATAAATTTTCTTACAGAGGTTTTCATCAGAAATTTCCCCGGCTATCGAATGGCGCAATTTTCTAAATTCTCCCCCATTCCGTTCCCAAGATATCCAATTGAATAACTAAGAATAATGATGAAATCGATTTTTTCTTTTCATTCAAATTTAACTTCTCTTTCTTTTTTCATCGTACGAGACTTCAATTTGGCTTTCATCTCTTTGTTTTGTCTCCCCACAATCTCTCTCTCTCTCTCATGATTGGGACGTATCGATTTTCAACAAAGTGGTGGGTATGCCTTGATCGTCCAGTGCACAGCGATCAGGTAACAACGCATATATTGCCAACAGTATTGGCAAAAGAGTTATACTGTCTACGTGACGCGCCCTTAAATTATAACCAGCCCGTTGCAATTGCGCGGATATGTGCGTAAGGGTACGCGGATGAGGTACTAAAGAGAATCACATCGGATACACGCGTTGAGGAAAACAAAAAAAATCCCTTAACTATGGAAATAAAAGAATAAAAAAACGTATTGAAAGCATTTGCATTTTTGCAATCATAAAAGAACAGATTGCGCAACGATTTCGTGCATTTTCATTAAAAAAAAATCAATAGAAAATTATTGAGGGGAGTTCGATTTTTTTTACTTGAAAGTTTTTTTTATATTTTAAAAATATTCAAAATTAAATAAAATATTTCCGAAAAGTGGATTTTATTTAGCATTTTTATTTAGCAAGTGAAATAGAGAAATTTTTGTGGAAACCTTTTTGTAAAACGAAGCGAAACCTAAAGATAAGCTTCAGGGTGAAAATGGCGTAACTGCATTAAATTCAGAGATATTTAAAAAAAATGAAACTGAAAGAAAATCAATTTAATTGTGTTTCGCTTCTTAATTGTTTATCAACGGAAAATAATCATTGATAATAATAACTCCGCAGGAAAATTGTGGCGTAATAAAATAGCAACACTAATTGAGATTATTTTCAATGATATGTCTTCCTCAAATACTTTTTTCCACTAAACATTGAAGTAATGAGTTAATAATTTTCCGCAATTCGACGCAATTAAAATAATGTCTCAATTTAGGTCGGGTCACTGGCACATTGAGACCCATTTGAGACACTGGGTGCTTTACAATCCAATACACACGATTCAGCACACTCAACACCATAACCCCTTCAACTAAAGCCAACCAACCTCCCCTCTCATATTTTCTCCTGACACGATTCCATTGATCCACTCATTCCCAATTTTTCTTTTTCTAGAAAAACAAATCCACTTCCTTCATTACTTCTTTCTTTCTGTTATCACGTAAAATAATTCAAAACCTCTTCCATTCATTTTTCATAATTTTTTCTTCTCTCTCCCCTCGTTTCCTCCCGCGCTCTTCCCCCATTTCCACTCTTGTCAAGTGCATTCCAGGCATTTCTCTCATTATTATTTCGCTTTTTGCGCATTTCTTTCCTCGAGAAAGTCACTGCTACTGAAATATTTATAATGAGGCAGTTATTTTTGCGCTTTTTTTGTTGTTTTCTTATTAAATTTTTTTCTCCCTCGTGGAGAAGGCCAAGTTTTTTCGTTAGCTTGGATCGATGGTAAAACGCGATTTACTCTGACACTTAATAACGTTCCAACGATCTCATTCATAAAACAAACGAGACGCCACGGGTGTCCATGAAAAATTACCAGATACATTACTATTAATTTTTTTTTGAAACTCTCTTTTTATTAGTTGGAGAAATATAATTTTGTAGTTAATCACATCTCATTAAGTAGAAATACATTTTCACGATGAAGATGACAGAAAAAGATTAAATTATTTGTGAATTTTTGGTCGGAATCTTTCGTCGAAATATTTTGTCTTTAAGGATTTTTTGTCTTTAGAAAGGATGATGAAAAATTGATAAAATGATTATGTTCATAATATCGTCGCCCTAGAGTCAAAAGGGCGTGAGTGAGTGATCGGATATTCAAGAAATGAATCTTTCATTCATTTTTCGATGAATTCTTCACGCAACCGAGTCGCTGATTGTTAAATAGCACAAATAAATTACGACACTTAAAATAATAAGGCAAAGTGGATCCAAGTGACTTTGTATGACCGAAAACACAAACCAATGGGAAACATATCGGATTTCCACGGAGCTTTATAAGCTCCTTACTGGATTCTAATTGGCTGGATGGAAGGGCTTTTGTCCTTTATGTATATAGCATAGGCAGAGAGGGTTCAGGGTCTAATTGGTGTAATCTGATTAAAACAGAAGGCCAGGAGTCGAGTCATTATGAAAATTCAAACCGATCAAAGTCTTTTGGACTTGAGAGAAAAATCCATCTTATCATTTACGATCTTGCAGTTTTTCTGCAAAATAAATTAGTGAAGGATCGAAACCAAATTTTTGTAGCCTACAGAAATAATGAATGATTGGTCTTCGAATTTTTTGAAAGCCTTTGCGTTCTTGGGAATCTGTTGCACTAGAGAAAAACGAATTTTTGGGAAGAATATGTTTACTTAGAAATGTTGACGAAAAGCTTTCTGGAATTGGAATTGCTTCACCGATTTAATATTTTTTGTTTAATAGTGAATTCGAAATTTCTTGTTTGAATTTAAATTTGCATGAAAATTTAATTTCAGTATTAGAAATTTATCCGAGATCTGAGTCGAATCATTTTCAATTCAAGAAATTTTTTCGTCAATAGTTTCTGAGGAAAAATATCCTGTAAGCCAAGGAAGCGATAGGTATAAACTCATTTTCAAATATCTCGAGAATTATCAGTTTGACGAGGTTTTATCAAGAGACCTTTCTTGTAGAAAATTAAATTCTCTACAAAAAAGGTCCCCTGACATTTTTCTCTACACCCCTTCGTTTTCAAGATATTCCCAACACAATCCGCGCGACATTTTAAAAACCATATTTCCCCATCGATCTAACACTTAATCATTTTAAATTAGAACTAAAAATTATTTGGAAATTATTCAGACACCCAGTATGTAAAGAATAGTAAGAAGATGAGCCTCGGGGGAGTGAGGAATGGAGAAGGAGGGATTAACTCGAGTCGGCACGTTAGAGATTCCCTATGTGGAAATAAATTAAAAGGAGGCTGTTGGGATACAGGACCTGTGCACATCCTGTCCACGCGGTAACTAGACACCTAACTCTTGAGCGATCTTCGCTGCTCTCTCTCTCTCGCTCTTTAAATCCCTCAATCTTTTTCCCCCATTATTATTATTATTATCAACGTGCGGCTCCTTGTTTCGCCCACATTGGCGTCGATAACTGCCACGCCTCGTTGATTCTCGTATCGCACTTTAGTATAATATTCCAAAAAACTTATATGCATGAATAAAAATAAATGTCGATCTGTACACACAACGTTCACGAAACTTGATTGCATGAAAGAAATCTTATACGGTTTTAACCGTAAAATTTAAAATTTATTGATACCTAAGAAAATTTTCTACTTTTATCAATGAAAATTGGCAATGATTTTCGTTTGTTGATTGAGATATTAAAGATTATTCACGGATTTTTTGTTAAGGAATTTATTGATGCAAATTGTTTCACATTAAATTTATTATTTATTCATTTTGTTGTGTAATGAATTGAATTGAATTTGATATTTTTAATACTTAAATTATTATGTATGACATGTACTCGTTTGAAGTTTAGTTATTTTAATTATTTTTCGCTCAGGTTATGCGACAATAATTAAATTTTTTGATAATTGAGACGTTGAACGTTGAGTTTACGCGGAAAAAACGAAGTTAATACGTGAATTGGAATTTATTGATAGAAAAAACAGTGTTTTGGTTGCATAATCCAGAAAAATGCGGAGTTGATCGTAAAGATATTGAGAAACTTTCATGTAAAGCATTCATGCGGCATTCATCTCTCTCACACTCAAGAAACTAAATGATTTGAGTAAATTTCGATCTTTATGGTAACGCAAAATATACTGTTCAGTTAGTTACAACGGAGAAGAAAAGAAGAAGAAAAAAATAGAGGGGACACTCGAAGAAGGGATGTGACTGGAGCGAGACTAATAGTGCTGATCCCACCAGGCAAGTAGTCGTTTCCCGTGGAGCTTCAGGTTCCCCGACTAAGTGGCGGGTAATGAATATGCTAACGTGTGCGAAAGCGGGTGAGAAAGCTTTGTACAATGGTTGTATTGGGTTCAAGCACCTTACTTGGGTAGGATTAAGTCAGCTTGTAACACTCAAACAGTCTTTTATTCATGGCCTTTCATTTATTTCACTTTTTTTTCCATTGCCTTTCGGTTACCTCTCACCGCTGAATTTCAACGAGAGATGCTTCAAGGACCCCGGGAAAATTTCAAAATTCAAGCTCCGATTGATGAGAAATATCTGTATCTACCGGATTTTCAAACTCATTGTTTGATGAAATTTATGGATATCTTCACAATACAAGAGTACCAACGACTGGGGAAGATGATTAAAAAGTCGTCGCTTCTCTTATTTCATCAAGAAATTCATAAATATTGTTAAACAATGAGTTTGAAAATTCGTAACT
>JABSMS010023636.1:0-10790 GCA_018902275.1 Aleiodes sp. PSUC_FEM 10030003
GCTCTCAGAAAAAATTCGAAAAAAATTCATGATTAATTTGGAGGAGAACAATAAAAAAATTTAAGTTTTCAGAAAATTTTCGTTAAAAATCGACAATTTATGGTAATTTGCAAATTTTGAAAAATTTGATTTTTTTTGTTAATTTCAAAATTTTGTCATTTTGAAAATTTCAATTTTTCAAAATTCAAAGTTCTGTTTTTTTAGAATTCTAAAAATGTCAATTGTTTCTTACAATTCTGATTTTCTCTACATAATTTTCAATATTTTTTTGCAACTCCAATTTTTCAAAAAAAAAACAAAATTTCGAAAAATTCATTCTGTTCAATTTTTCAACTGAATCACCTCAAATTATTTTCAACTAAAATTTTTCAAATTCAATCCCAAAGATTTTCTTCGCTGTGAAATAATTTTCCATGAATTCTACAATGATAAAAAAAAAATTAAATATTCGTTAGTAATTTTTTTTTTGTCTTCAACGCTCAAACACGTCGGCATTAATTACAAAAAAATATTGTTTACCTCAATACGCGGAGTATTATCGATCGACACGTAGGTTTGTTAGCAGTACACAATGTTAAAAGGTGTCACGGAAGTTTGGGTGCACCGACCGTATGATTTCATTAACATAATAGCATAATGCCTTCCGAGTTTGGTTTCTAAACGTTTAGTTCGGAATTAAAGGAGGTGGATGGGAGGTTAATGTGGGACAATTCTATCCCCGCTCCATTGCCTCTTTATTATTGCTATGATTATTATTTATCATTTGTATTCAAGATGGGATAAATGGTGTACGACTCGCGGTTAAGCGAACCACTGTGTTGTGTTTTTCAATTTATAAATACACGAAGTTATCCCAAAGTAGGTGTGTATACTTTTTTGTTGTTGTGAAAAATAAATCATTATGAAATCTATTGTTTAATTCATGAATTATTTAATGTTTAATTCAATGGGAATACTAGTCGATTCAAGAATTCACAGTGCATTTTAATAATTGCTGTGGCAATAGGGGTGTCGCGTAAAATGGACTCGTGGGGCAAAATGGAGCTTTTTAGGAATTCGCGGGAATCATGAAAAAACAGTCTTCGAATATTTTGGAAATAAAATTGATGATTAAATTTTGAAGATGAGAATGGAAAATAGAAAAAAATTGAGAAGCTTAGAAAAATTAGAAATTGATTATTTTTGAAAATTTTGAGAAAATTGCATTCGAGATTTTTTTTTTGAAAACTAAAAAAATTTTTTTTTGAAAATTTCAAATTTTTAAAAAATCTGTAGATTCCGTTAATATTTTCAAATTTAAAAATCTCAATGTTTTTTTAGTTTTCAAATTTGTTTTTCAAAAATGTTGAAAATGTTAATTTTGTTGGAGATTTTCTAAATTTTAAATTTTCTGAAAACCCGAAAATTCTATTTTTCAGAAACTTCAAAAATTGTTGATTTTTTTGATTTTTCTGTGAAAATGTAGAAAAAATAATAATTTTCAAATTCTGTTCTTCAAAATTTTTTTAAATGTTAATTTCTTCTCAATTTTCTAAACTTTAACTTTTCCAAAAATCCAAAAATTCGATTTTTCAAAAATCTCAAAAATATCTTGATTCTTCATTTTTTTTCGAAAATATTGAAATTCTGTTTTTCAAAAATTTCGAAAATCCCAATTTTTGTTGAAACCTTTTAAACTAACTTGTGAAAGTCCAAAAATTCTGTTCATCGAAGATTAAAAAAAAGTTTATTTCTTCAAAAATTTCAATTTTCTCAAAACTTAATTTTTTCTTCCCTCTCAATATATTTTTCAAAATTATAATTTTCCTCACAAAGTAATCTCCTCGCTATCTGACCATCGCGATTAGAAAAAGAATCAAGGATTAATTTAGCCCGCCTTCACCTACTAATTACAACCTGAATTTTCGTATTACAAACAAAGACCATCCAACGGAAACTCCAAACAAAGATTTCCTTTTTTTCTGTCTATTTTTATTTACGATCTGAATGCTTCAAATGTTTCGTACGAAGCGGGCTTCCACTTCCTGGCCCCGGTTGGGCTTCAATCCGTGACAGCGAAACCGAGAACAAAGAGACCCGAACATTTTTTTCCCCGTCGGAGAGAGGGGATGGAAAAACCTTGGTAAATTTCGGTTGCTACGACGCGTAAATATAAAAGCAGGGGTGAAAAGGAAAATTGACAAAGAAATAAGGGAAGCCTTCTGCCCGCTTCGTTCTTTGTCTCAGTCCTTCATTTTTACTGTTAAACAGAGAAAGAAAGAGAGAGAGAGAGAGAAATAGAGAAAAGAAATAAAATAAAAGCAGGCATCTTCATTGCTCCACAAAGACAAAGGAACATTTACCAGGGCACTGGTGATAACTTTTCATCTCTCTCTCTCTCTTCTCCTTATCTGAACGTAAAGTGAACGCGACCCTGAAATCATCGATTCCCCCGAAAAAACACGTGCGCGAGGACAGTGAAAAAAAAGGAGGAATAAAAACCACTCCACTCACTTTATCCCTCTTTCGTATTTTCTTCCGCATTTTCCATACCTCCGGAGGCTTTGTATTCCTTCGACTTTTCCAATGCTGGGGAAAAAGCCCGGAGCGCTGGAGGGAAAAAAAATATTGTCGAGGGGTTCATGTCAACTCCTCCGAGGGGTAATGAAGAGGAAACTGGGAAAAGAGGAAATAATGTAACGAAAGAGGGAGAGAGAGGCTTCTCCCCTCGTTTGATAGGCAGAATTCGAGATAAAACGGAGAGAATAATTTTCGGGAGGTATTTTCATCAAGAAAAGTCAGCAAATTGGAGATTACAGGTTCTTTAAGGTAGTGTTCCTGAGGACGGTCGATAAAGCAGAAAATAATTATTAAAATCGGCCGTTTCGGTATTTCAATTTGGGAATTTAAATGGGAAAAGAAGTTCTTCGGAAAATATTCTTTATTCCAATCGCATTTTGTAATATTTTTGAATCAATCTTTGGGGCATTTTCAAGGCCATTTACTTTCGAATTAGTGCTTCGGTCTTATGCAATGATTGAAAAGAAAATTTTGGTTGGGGAGGAGGATTCCGCATTTTTTTGAGAATAATTGCAATTTTTTATAGTTTTCTTGATTTTTTTCGAATTATTTTTAAGCACTGGTGAATTTTGAAAAAAATTCATTATCAATTTGATAGAATAAAATGTTGCATTTTATGAAAGAACAACTTCAATTTTTTTATCATTAAAATTCGATTTTTTGCAAAACGAAAAATTCGGTTTTTCGGAAATATTTTCCGTAAGTTTGATAATTTATAGGTCGTAAACTAAACGGTGAAAAATTACGAGAAAAACTTTAGAAACGTAAAGAAAATGCTTTCCGATAAAGCGTCAAAAAAAATTGGCAATCAACTGTTTTTGACGCTAGAATATTACTTTAAAAAAATCGCGGAAAATTCTGAAATTCTCCTGATTTCTAATAAACATGATTTTTTTAATTATTTTGAGGCACTAGAAAATTTTGAAAAAATTCACAAAATTCAATTAGATACAATAAATTATCGTATTAATTTTTCGAAAAAATTTCAATCGATTTATTATTAAAATTCAATTTTTGTGTAAAACAAAAAATTCGGTTCTCCGCAATAATTTTGAATAACTTTGATAATTTAAATCTCCCAAACTAAACGGTCAAAAATTCTGAAAAAATTCTAAAAATTGTAAAAAAACTATTTTCGATGAAGCATCAAAAGAATTGATTAACCGTCGTCGTCAACGCTGAATTATTACTTGAAGAAAAATCCAGGTGGATTTTAAAATTCTCATTCACACGAAATGGAAAATTCATATTTTTAGAATGGCTAGTAACTCTTGTTGCTAGGTATCAGCTGATCGGGAGAGCTAGCCGTTTGTGCCGGTAAATCAGGGGCGTGCTTACCGCGTCAACTCCCCGGGCGCCAAGTTCTTTGTCTCCACGGCTCGTCGCCGGCTCTCCGAGTCCTCATCCCGGCGATTAAAATCCCCGTGAAAACGTATTTCTCTCCACTTTGCACCGTTAAGCCCACTTCCCTTTGAGGCCAACATGCCCCGAATTTTTTACCGATTAAAATTCACAGGCGAGAGGACTCGACGGGAATTTTCCGGGTCGTTTCCCCGGTTTTTCCCTCTCCCAAATATTTTCTTCATCTCGCCACTTCTTCGGAAGCGTCAAACGAATTTTTTAACGAAATTTCCAACTTTTTGCGGATAGAATAAAATTCCTCGTACGCTACTGGACGAAGGAGAAGCGCCCGAGTTACAACCTCCCCCCACCACTCAAGAAACGTTTCTCCTCGATTCTTCTCCGTCCCCCACTCTTCAGTGAAAATCCACCACTCTCGACAAACCCGGCCAGATGATCGCATGGCAGTGGCCAAAGTAACTCGAGGCGTCAGTTAGCAACCGGCTCTCTCTCAGTGTAGATGATTGTTTCTTAATAAAACTTTGGCAAAACTTAATAATTATTTTTTTATTTCGTAATGTCCAGTGTAACCTGAGAGCCGAATGTAAATTTGTTTTATTCGTATTGACGGAAAAATTAATTAATCTCGTGAATGTTGAATTTTTTTGAATTTAATTTCGTTTTTTCGAGTGATGAAATTAGTTTTCAATGTTACGTACTTTGATTATTATATTAACAATCAATGTTGGTTAATTAAATATTAATTAAACCAACCGCTCGATGAATGTCTGTGATATGACCGATTGTTTTTCGCTTGTTTTATTGATAATAAAAAGTGATAACTCTCGGACGTACTATTTTTCACTAATTTGAAAAAGTAATAGAAGTAAAAGGCAATTATTAATCGATAAATAATAAATTCATTGTAATTAAATACGTGTGTCCGTAATTTAAGATTTTTTTTAAATTAAAGTGATTAAATTAATAGTAATTATTAAGGAATTTTTCATTTTCACGAATTTTTATCGTGCAAACGCTTTTTTGAAACATCGAAGAACAATTATTTTTACGCGAGTGTTCAACGCACAAAGGAAAATTAAATCATTGAACTCAGGAAATTCTTTTTAAAGCGAAAGGAGATTCTTTACGTGATTTTTCTGGCTTAAAGTGTGTTCGTTTAAAAATCATTCAAAATTCCTGTGGCAGACGAAATTGGTCTTTACCCAGAGGCGGATACCTACAGTGGTGGTGCCTCTACAATGGGTCAAATTGTTAATGAAGTGAGTTTAATGAATTATTTTAATTTTATTGCGAAATTTTAATTTCCGAGGTTCTCTACTATTTTTTGGTTTCTGGCGATTATCTCGATGAATAAGGGAGATAGGAAAATTTTCATTCTGACCTTTTTTGTAGAGCGGAATGAGCTCTACAAAAAAGGTTCGAATGAAATTTTTCGTATCTCGCTTATTTATCGAGATAATCGCGAAAAATCGATGAATCTCAAAATTCCGATAAATTTTTTTTGTCCGTTTTTTGGAAATATCTCGGTTAGTAAGCGAGATACGAAAGGTTTTATTCAAACCTTTTTTGTAGAGCGGAAAGTGCTCTACAAAAAAGGTCCGAACGTAAATTTCCGTATCTCGCTTATTTATCGAGATAATCGAGAAAAATCGATCAATGTTATCTTGCGCAACTGATTAGATTTGTACTTTTTTATCATAAATTGAAATGAGGAAATTGCCGAGGCTTTTTTCGTCCACAAATAATGAGGCGAGTTGATGAAGATGGAAAAATCAATTCCACCGGTGTATTACCGGCCGGCGTGTGTGCGACACAAAGGAGTGAGTCAAGGGAGTGTGAAATATGTGTAAGGGCTCTTCTATGCAATACTGCCACCCCCTTTACGTCAGCTTCTAACCGAAGCCGGTATTTCCCCGTTTCCCTTTGATGTTAGCGTTAGTTTCGCCAGGATTTCGTCATTTTTTTTTTCGGTGAAGTTCAGTCGACGAGAGAAGCGAGTCATCGGTTATTGCCGGGTGACACAGTAAATTAACGTGAATTCAGTAGGAAAGTTTATAAAAAAATCACGTTTGGCTCATTTTGAAGATATCTCGGAAAATAATGGGTTGAGAAACAAAAGTCAAGAGCGCTTTTTTGTAGCCCATGAAATTCTCTATAAAAAGCTCATCTGTCTTTTTTCCCTGAACCCAATAGTTTCGAAGATATTTATGAAAAATTAGGATCATGAAATTTTTCGGATCATGGACTTTCATCATTATTTTGTTAATATCTCGAAAAATACTGAATTTAGGGAAAAATTCATGAGAGCTTTTTTTGTAGCGCACAAAATTCTTAATGAAAAGCTCATTTGCTGTTTTTCCCTGAATCTAATAGTTTCGAAGATATTTACGAGGAACTATGATCATGTCATTTTTCGAATTATCGCCTTTCATCATTATTTTGAAAATATCTCGAAAAATAATGGAATAAGAAACAAAAGTTGTGAGAGCTTTTTATAGCTTACAAAATTCTCTACAAAAAGCTCTTTTGACTTTCCTTCCGGAACCCAATAGTTCCGGATATATTTGCGAAAAACTGTGATTGTATAATTTTTTTAATTATCGTCTCTCATCATTGTTTTGCAAATATCTCGGAAAATAATGGATTTAGAGACAAAAGTCAATGAAGCTTTTTGTAGCCTACAACATTCTCTACAAAAAGCTCCCTTGACATTTTTTCCCGAGCCCAATAGTTTCGGAGATATTTGCGAAACAATACGGACAAAGAAAAATAAGGCATTCCTCACGTTCTTGTTTGAAATTTAATTATTGATTTCCTCCGATTTTTCTATTCCGTAATTTTCTTCATTTTTCTCAACCCAAAATCAATAAATTTCTCCGAAAATTTCATCAGATTCCAATCAAAATAACCGAATGCTTAAATTCTGTTTCTCAATCTTTGTAAATAAAAAAAATTGATGAAAATAATAAAAAAAAATTGAAATTTTTTGTTTTTCAAGATGAAAAACCGGTTTTCATCGAGATCTCAAGTTCTCTTTTCCAATGTTGTTTACGCGTCGGTCAAAGGCCGCCTTTGCCTTCTAGCCCCAAGGGGAACAGAGGCCATGGGCTACGAGTGCCCGTTGTCTCAAAAAAAACAACATAACTAACACGGATGAACTCAAAAAGTTTATTTCCACATTCCAGTAAATTATTTTTTACTTGGTAACGTTTCGGAAATGAAACGTTTGCTCAATTTTCTTGCGCCGATTCTCCGGTCGATCTAGGTTATATCGAAGGTGTCTTTCTTTTTATTTTCGTGTAATTTTTACCGTTTGAGAGAGAGAGAAAATTAAAATAAAATGGGAGAAATAGAATTGAGTAAAAATTATGCAATAACAAATATTTCTTGTTGAACTATCTCATTTCTATATTAACAGGTTTGGTATCGATTTTTCGTGGGTTTTATGGATCTTTAAAAATGGCGATTTTATTGGTTATGATCTCAGTGGAATTCTCTGGGAATTATCCATAAATTCAAATTTATCTTTGTTGATTTTTTTAAAATAGGGGCGGGGTAAAACGGAGTCTTATGAAAAGTCGAACTTTTCGAGTATTTTCGAAAACTTACTGTGCATCAAAAAAAAAATTTAATTCATTTTCCTCAACTTTTCTCCACAATGAAATTCTGAAAACAAATCAGTAAAGAAATTTTGAAACTTGAAGAAAAGGATTTTGAGGAAAAATTGTAGAGAATCAAAAAAAATCGAAGTTTGGAGAAAATTTTGAGAAAATATTGGAAATCTATTGTTTCACACAAAATTTTGGAAATTTCTTTAATTTTGAGTTTTGATTTTTTCGACAGTTTTAATTTTTTCAGAATTTTACAAATTTTGATTTTCTTTCAAAATTTTCACTTTTTTCAAAAATTTGCTTTTTTCAAAATTTCATTAAAAGATTTCTTTCTTCAACCCATTTTGCCCCACTTTCATGTTACTGATGAAACTTTCCATTTTGCGATTTCCATTAACGAGAAATTGATTTTCTGATCTAATAACCAAAGTTCTCCATTTTTCTTTGGTTTTCCGCGAGTATATTCGCTCTTCGTCATCGCAGCGAGTTGAGACACCTCTCCAGTGAAAGCTGGCCCAATATCTCATCAATTTCAGTCCTAAAAAATCGATTTGAGATTAAAATTGACTGAAATACCTCAAAACCCGTCAAAATCCCTTTTCCACCACTAACTTCCTCAATTTCCCTTCAAAATCGAGTATCAAAAAAAGGAAATCGATGTGAAATTTCCTCAGCTTTCTTTTGCGACCAACCCCGAATCGCTGCGACCACTAGAACCGGAGATATCCTCAAAAACCTGAAAATTTCCGCCCAAAAAATCGATTTCTCAACATAAGCGATGAAATCCACTACATCCACGTCGTATTCCCTCCAAATTTTCCTTGATCCTCACCAAAAAATCATGAAAAAATCATGACCCCATCCAATAAAGTTTTCCCATTTTTTTTTCAAATCTGAACGAAGATTTATGAGTTTACACGCGAAGATCTTGATTGTACGATTAAATCAGTTATTCCCTTTTTCATTCTCTCATTTCTTATTTCTCTAAAAAAAAAACTTCTCTCAACCCATTCCAGTTAGAAAGTCATTGTTTATGGTGTTGCTCACCGACCGGTTATATCTCCCCAGAATCTCCACAGGAGCACATGAGAATCTCATGGCCTCTCTTCGTAACAGGATTCGTAATTGGTCCAAACACGATGTTGCCGAAGCATTGGACTATTTCCTCCGCAAAACCAACAAAAATAAAGTTCAAAAAAATCCTATTACCTAACTCCCATGGAAAAAAAAAACAAAAACTCATTGAAAATCCCTAGAACTTTATTCCGAATGATAAACCCAATTTTGTTTAATTTAATAAGTGGAGAGTCCTCGCAACACAAAGAAAGAACGAAAAATCGTGAATGACCGACGCGAATTGAGCAGATAGCTCCAAAAATTCCTTCCACTTCCTGGTTAAGGATCCTTTGTTCCCTCCCCTCTCTACTCTCCACCGAAACATGAAAGAACCCCCCCCCCTCCTCCATGCAACCCCTGAAAATCTCTGCCGAATTTAAGAGACTGCGCAAAGATCCCGTGGGAAAGAGAGAGAAAATTGAGAATAAAGAAAGCGGGCGATAACTGAAACGATGTTTGTCACGTGGATAATAATCGATTGGATGACGTAATCCAGTCAAGAAGTGTCTCTGGGCCAATGGTGTTGGTTGAATTCACTCGTTAAAGACACTCCCCCCCCCCGGGGTAGGGGATTCACTGATAAGCCAGAAGAGTGGCAAATGCGAGTGAAGAGAAGCATCGAACTCCAAACGTTTCTTTGTTCTCGGTTAAAAAGGCTTGTCTCTCTAATTTTCTAACCTTTGAATGCTGCGAAAGGGAGAGGGAGTAAAGGATTGAAATGATTTTATGTAGTGTTGCGGATTTTATTGTTGAAAAAAAATGCTTAAATACTTTTGTTTCTGAGGAATAAAAGTGTTTGGCGATGCAGAGAAAAAGACTTGAATTGTTTGAATTATGAGGTTTCATTCTAAAAGACATTACAGTCGAATTCAACAATTTTTTTTTACAGAATGCGACATCTTTCTCCTTCTCAAAATTTAGCCGTGAAGTTTGTAGGAATTGTTAAAAAATGTAATGTTATTTATCAATTTTCTGCATTACGAGCTTCCTAAATTCCCCAAAATGATTTTTTTTGATCATATTACTAAAATAATTCATGTAATAAATTTTATCATTTTTCCAAAATCGCTCACTATCCTCAAAGATAATTAACATTACGTCTCTTCATCATCGCCAAGTAAAAAAATACGGAGAATTTTGACAAAGTGAACGAAAAAATTTGTGCACGTACGACTTTCTGTCTTTTAGATCCTAAAAAGTATCGTAAAATTGCTGTGATAATTTTGAAAATCTTTCCGTTATTCTGTGCTTTTATCACGCGTGTCTTCATTTATCAGTAACAATATGAAGTGTCAAGGCTGCGCTTTGAGTTAAATTTAAACTACACCCAGGTCATTGACTTCTTTAACAATTCACAAATCGTCCCGTCGATTTTTATCGATTGATCTATCGTTGGTTGCTGAGTCTTGAATAATTCCTCGGTGGTTCTTTTATTCCAAGTTAAAGAAGATATATTTCAATGTTTGCGCAACGTGGGCGAACATTGTTACATAATTTTTTTATTAGTAGCATACACACAATTGCGAGATTGTAAATAGTTTGGTTAAATGAATACGTTAAGTCCCTGGAAGGATTCAAATTCAGAGGCTTTTTTCGGCGTGTTTGGCCTTCACGCTGTGCGTCTAATTCACCTAATTCGTTGTTATTCGACCTTGGTATCCTCTCACTGTCATTGTTCCGTGTGCCCTTCGAGGCTCGCAATTGTGTCGTGATGAAAAAAAGGGCCTTTTCATTTTTTATTCATGAGAAGAAACCGTGAAGTCATGATTTCGTACACGACTTTATTGATTCATGATTTTTTGAAAGAAGTTAGATAAAAAAAAGGCGAATTTCAGTGGAGAAACACGGTCGATAATCGGCCCAATGTTGGGCCAGTGTCACATGCCAACATTCGCACGTAATTCTCCAATGTTGGGCCAATGTTGGCATCTTACTATTTGCCAATACTGGCGTTATATCGGCTGCCAACATTGATTACGGATATTTTTTAGGAATATTGCTTCAAATGTTGAATTATTTTATTTAGAGAGAAAATTTTCTCTTCACTGTTAAAAAATTTTGTCTGAATTTTCCGTGTTAAATCCCGGAAATTTTAAACAAGTCACATTTATGCTGAAATTCCAGGAGATCTTGTTATTGAAA
>JABSMS010023647.1:0-10789 GCA_018902275.1 Aleiodes sp. PSUC_FEM 10030003
AACGAATATTAATTTCGATCAAACAAAAATTTCTCAACATTCACATTCGCTGAATTGAAAGCTTTTTGATTGAATTCATTCAAACGTGATTTATTCACGTAGAAATTTCTATATTTTCATGAATTTAATTGGATGAAAGAAGTTTAATTCATTGCGTTTCAACTGAAACGAAATTCAGTAAATTTTCCACCTCTTGATTCAAGATTAGAACATTTTCATGTGTTCTTCTTTCATTTCTGTCTCTTTGTTTGTTGAATGAAGAGAGTAAAAAGGGGTTGCAGTACAACCGGGGGTGATAAATTAGGTGGTTAGGCGTCACAGTTTTCACCCGCAGATCTCAGCCCGCCCACGGGCCTTTATGGTATCTAAGCATATATATGTGCTCCATCGCAGTCTGACTCTTGTAACTAGCAGCAAAACGGAGTCTCATGAATTATCAAAGTCCATTGTTGTGGAGCCTTTTTGGGTAACATAAAACAATCTCAATGGCATAACCATGAAAATGTCAGTAAAGTAACATATAAATCTCGGATTAACTCTCAACTATTATTTCAATTTCAATGATTATCAGTTTTTGCCATTGCAGTTGAAATAAATAAGCGTTGATAAATGTCAAAATAATCGCAGGTGTTATCTCTATCTGTTTTGCATATCATTAAGTAAATTTCCATTGATGAAATAGATCGTTCCTCGATTATGGATCGTTCCTCGGAATTATGTGTTAGAAATTCGTGGCTAACTCAATAAATTTTCGAACACGATCCTCCAACTTTTTCCTTGATCATTGGAATACATTCCACACCTTTTGACCGATTAATTTTTCTCTGCGCATTTGTATCGAGTATCTAACTCTGATCATTATTTCAACCGCGAAAAAAAGAATAAAAAATCGCTAATTGAGTCTGCCGAAGTTCCTGGGATTTGTCAACAAAAGAACCTCATTATCCACGTATCGATACGCCTGAAAAACACACAGTGAACCAAAAGGTTAAAAACAAAAGCGTGAAAAAAAATTCTCTCGAGAAAAAGAAAATGACGAGAGAGAAATTTTAAAAAAAAACGATCTAGTGTGATGGGAGGGTTGGTGGTTTTTACGACAGCAACAGAGCATGCAACAGAGCGCGCGATCAGTCATTAAATCGTCGCCGATTTGCTCTTTTGTTCTTCTCCAAACTCTCTCGTATTTTAGTATTTTTTCTTCTTATTTCCCGTTTTTTTTTCATTCGTGTTCGTGTGTATGAGAGAGGGAGGTTAATCGGGTTAAGCTGAAGAAAAATAAAAGACGAGGGGCGTGGAGGAGAGGGGACACGAAGAGAAAGAGAGAGAGTGTAGAAGCGATGGAGCAAAACGTTTTTAATTGTTTCGTGGAGGTTTAGCCCTTTTGTTTCACCGTTCATTTTTTTCCCACCCTCGATACCTCGCGCGGTTACGTCGATTCAATTCCTCTAATCAGACTCACAAAAAAATGTTTATCAACTGATTTTTTTCCCCCAAGGGTTTTAATAGAGAAGCTCTTTAAATAGGGGAGGAATAGTTATGAAGAAACCTTTTTTTATTAATTCACGGGGTTTTATTTTTCATTTGAATTACTCAGGTTTCAGTTGGAAGATATTTCTCATCTTCATTCATTTATTTGTGGGAAATAAAAGTTAAGGAGATAGGAATGAGAAGTGAGTGATGGTGGATGGTTAAAAGTTTCTGTACAAACACACTCTCTGTGGGTAAGAAACATGTCCCTCGTGGCATTTGCACGCCCGAGTACATCTAGGTAAACATACCAAAGAACGTCCCTCGTTTCTACTCGTTTTACTTTACTATCCCTACGATGAATTCTTCTTATTGCGCGCACCCTCGCATATTTTTTTTTTTTTTTTTTTTTTTTTGCGGAGGTCGTGACTTTCGCCTGACTCTTTTGTAAATAATGTGGTCTTGAGCGAGGATGAATTTATCTGTGAATTTTTATTTATTTTCTTTTTTTTTGAATATTTTTTTTTAGGAGAAATGGAAAATATGCAGATGAGAAAGGAATTTTAACTGTTTTTGGAGGAATAATAAATTGAGAAAATGCATTGTGACGAACGGGAGGGTGTGGGTTATGCTGTGAAAATAATTTCCTGGTGTCGACAGCAGAAACGGAAGGTGAAATGCCGTCTTGGACAAAGTTTCTTGGCTTCAACGTACAAAACTTTTTGTCTCTTTACTCTTGTCTAAGTAAGTTTGATCTATCTTGGTAGAAAATACATAGAGGCTTCGTGTATTTGAATGGAAAAAATCGGCTGAGCATATATTTGTTCGAGGGAAAATTGGGTAAAATTTGAAGTCCAACGGAATGTTTTTGGATGTAATTCTTTAAGGAGGTAAACTGAGTTTCGAAATTCTTCTGAGAATTCGATTTGTTTCACGATGCAACGAAGGTTTTTTGCGAATATCTTTGGTTTGAGTTTCGGGAGCGTTGTTCGGATGATTGCAAGTGGAAACTGAGATCATTCCTCATCGATTTCACTGATTTCGAATCGTTTTTTGATGAAGAAAGCGGAAGACACAAAAAAGGTTTGAAGAAGAAACGATAATTCTCGAATTCTAGACAAAAATTCTGAAAAACTTCTCTTTTTAAAATAATGTTCATCCAATTTTTTCTTGATTCTTCGAAAAAAAATGCTTCTTCTGTTTTTCTGACGATAAACCGTTACTAAAAAAAATTCAAAGCAAATCTGAATTTTTTCCCGCTCCGTTTAAATAATAAATAAAAACTTTTGTTGAAATTCAGTAATGTTCAAACAGTGATGCAGAAGTCGTGGTAGTTGAGGATGTCGGAGAAGAGGGGGTAAAACGGAGGGTAAAAGAGCAAAGTCCACGAGTTGGATGACCTCAAGTTCCACTTGAAGTGGGATTCCTTTTTACGTTTTTAAAACACGTTATGTTATATACGGTGCATGCATGACAATTTTCCACAACATAGTGAATACGAGTTAAATTTCTCCGTTCCATTTCGAGTGTCCGTATAATGGGGATCGAGATCATCCAAGTTTCCTTCAGTTAGATACGTCCAGCTCCCATCCCCCATTCACCTCTTTCTTTCTCTCTTACTCTCTCTTCAGCCACTTGTAAATTTCCTTCTGGCCATCTTTTACCCTCACAATTTCATTTCTGAATACAAACGAATATATCTATATTTCGTTTCGGCTTGATATTCAGTTAAGTACTAAACATCCAAGTACCATCTTGTTTCTCTCTCTCTCTCATTCTTCGTCTCTGCCCCAACTCATACCAAGATTTCTACTACTGGGTTGTGAGGCACTGGCCCGAGAAATTTCAATTACTGGCTGTGGGAACTTCTTGAGTTAAGTTTCTATAACTGCTTTTGAATGATTCTATACAACAGTGTCGTGGAAAGATTCCAAAGTTAAAGGAGACAAAATTTAATTGTTAATAGAGATAAGTTATATCGAAATTTTTTTTCGTTGAAGACGATTTTCATTTATGAGTTGAGAAAGTTGTGAGATTTTTGGAATTTCGGTAGTTTCAATGAAACGATTGGAAAATTTAAGCTGAAAAATTAGAAATTATTAACAATAAATGTCATAAACGCGGGAAATTCAATTTGCATCTAGAAAAACATTATAGTCGGCTGATAATTTTTATATATCAGCCCTCGAATTTACGGTTTCATCTAATTGTCATCCTATCTAAATCATCTCTAAGAATTCTCTTTTCCATTCGTCAGTTTCAGTACAACGAATTTTCGTATCAGAAAAATTACAAGAATTTATAAGTTAGATGTGTTCAGTTCTTGAGAAACTTCGGAAGAAGCATCGAAATGATTCCAGAATTTCGAAAAAATCAGAATTACGAATAAAACGTTAGAATATAAGATAGAAGATGCCATGCTCTCCGTGGGAACACTTTTTCGCCGAAATTAATTACGTTAAAGGATTTTTCATCAAAAATTTCCCTGATTTTCCAATTAAATCATGAAACTTTCCAAAATCCCTCAATTTTTTCAACTAAATCATCAAATTAAATGCTCAAAATGCATTTTAAAAAATGAACAATTAGCTGGCACGCGAACAGAGTGGATTTTTTCGCCACACGTCCAAGTATCATAAATCCACAACAGCATTTCAAAATGACCACCAAAAATATACGTTCACAAGTCACTACTGCATTGTAATAACCCCTTAAAAAAAAAACGTTTCGAAATAAAATGAAAAAAAACCGTTGATCGTTGTGAGTACTACATTAAGATCACCGCATTTAATTCTACAATATTTTTTTCATTCTTCATATATTCCAGTGCCCTTAATGTGATGAAAAAGGTCTGTTAGAAGCACGCGTTCACCCTCAAGTCTCTATAGTACTACTTAGTATTTTTCTTAAACTACTAATGGCCGCGGGGCGAGCGCGTGTCGACCCCCAAGAGCACTTATTACGCTCTATAATACTTTAATCAACACCTGGAGAAGTTAAATAGAGTCATACACTAATTCAGAATAAATTTATAAAAAATCTTGCGAATTATCTTGAGTTGAAAAAAAATTATCTTGAGTTGATTACGATGAGGATGATTTCATCAGAAAGCCCGGGAAATTTGAGCTGGAAAACACACCCTCATTGCCATTTGTCTCTTGAAACTCTCGAGGTCGAGACAAAAGCAGATTAATTCGAGTTTTAACGATGTAGAACTTTGTTCCGCTGTATCTCCTCCAATTTTTAATTAAAATTAAGTTCCCATATGTTTTTCAGCGGAAATTTCCCTGGCTATCCAATGGAATCACCCGCAACCCTCTACCTCTTCACGTTCTCAAGAAATCATCAGAAACAGGAGAAAATTCACGATTCCAAACGTTTCTCTATTTCGCACCTCCCAAAATGTCGTTATTTCATTGAGATAAGAGGCGCGGGACGAACAGAAGACTCAAGCAATCAATAAATATTCTATCAATCTTACTTGTCATCGATGCGAGTGAGTTCGGCCCGTCATTCTTATCCGGCGATGGATAACCGTCCTGCGGAACTCTCATTCGCAACAATCCGCAATCATTCTGCTGATGTAATTGCGTCTGTATTTGCGCTGCTGCAGCAGCGGCAATCGCCAAACCAGCTGGACTCGATACATGTGGATGAGCCGGTGGACTTCCAGTTGTTGGTGCTGTTGCTGATGTTGTTGGTAGGACAGGACCGCTCTGGCAATTACCGTTGTTGTACTGCAGTTGTAACCCGAGTTCTCGAGCCTCGCTTTCTTCCTGCGCTTGTTGTCTCCTCAGGGCGACCTGACCAAACACATTTATCCAATTCAAATTCACGAAGTTGCCCAATTTTTCCCGCCGAATTTTGAAAACGAAAAAATCGTCGATTCGAAGGGAATAAACGTCTTCTCTTTAATTCGAAGAATTTGATTAAATATGTCGAACTTTTTATTGGCTCCTCTATTTACCCTACATGTATCACTAACTGGTGTCATTTTTCACGTAATAGGAAACAAGATTGAATACATACAGATGCATATAATGTAGCACGAAGGGGGATGAAAGAGTCTGAGAAAAAAAGAGATTTCAAGAGGTGGGTTGAGATGAGGGGTTGCGCATAAAAAAAATTCAGAGCGTAATGCGACACGATAGGCCGGTTGTATTTCACCTTTTACCTGCCCACCCTTCTTAGAATAGCAGAAAAAAAATAACGTTCGGCAACACTGTACCCGAGTTAAGGAAGAGCCTTGAATTACAAATGTGTATAATTCAATGAGCAAAGGGAATGACCCCTTTGCGCGCGTGAGAGGGGTGGAGCCCGTATTTTTTTGTCATTGATGCCTCGAGAGCTTGCAACATGTACTTGAAAAACTACTGGATGAAATTTAAAAGGATGAATTGAATAATTCGAATTTTCACGCGCGAAGAAATCCGGGAAAAACGGAAATATCGTTTGAAAAAATTCTTCAACAAACCTGAGCGGCCATTACTCTCTGCCTTTCAGCAATGAGGGTACATTTAGCACAAACGCAATCTCTCCAACGGCAATAACGCTTGTGTCCTTTTAATGCCGATACAACGCCGTGATTTCGGCATCTAGCGCACTTTGGGGTTCTCTGATAACGTTCGGCACTCGCGCGCAAGAAAAATGCAGCTGGTAGTACGTGGTGCTGCTGCTGTTGCTGCTGATGCTGCATTAACTGTCCAACATCGACGCCCAATCCAACACCCCGTGGTAATGACATTTTATCACAAACACAAACGCACAGACACAATTGGAAAAAATAATTTAAAATTCAGTAAAACTTCCACAAAATCATAATTCACTCGTTTCACTGTCACTCTTCGACAATCGAAAACTGAATAATTATCTTACAATCGTTATAATTTGTCCCGATACGTTCTACGGCAATTATCACTGAAAAGCCACCGGCAAATCGCATCACGTTTCCTCGTGACCATTCAAATTGTCATTTGCCGTCGGAATCACAGAATTCACCCCGTCTATTCCCCAAAAAACACGCAAATGCTTGAACGCGCGCGGGGAATTGTGGCAACTGACGGCGAATAGGGGTGAGGAGAGGGGAGGGGGACATGTGCGCAAAGCTTAACTCGCGCAATGTCGCAAATGTCTCATTCGTTCTTTCGCTCAGCCAACCAACGCTCAAGACAACACAGACGTAACTATTAAACCCACGGATAATTCACAAGTAACGAATCACAGTTGTATCCACCGAGTAACCGCGAAAAATTAAAGTTTCTCGTTAAAAAAAAGAGGGAACAATGTAGCGATATTTCCGCACTTGAGCCGAACGAAATTATCGAGATTCGGACGCAGCGGAGGTGCGTTGGGGTCTGGCACCAAGTGTCGAATATGAACCCAAGGCGTTGTCAACAATTGCATCTGAATGTCGGTGGAGGGGGGGAAACAGTGGTGAGGGTGGTTAGAGGCGGATGAGAGAGAGAAAGGGGATGGTGCGCCCTGGATAATGCGGTGTGAGGTAGGGGAAAAGATGAAATTTTGTGATGGAGGTGAAGTGAGGAGGATCGGAGAGGGGATTGAAACTAACATTAAACGTTCGCCCCCCACCAGTGTTCTTCAGCGCGAAATGGAAAGAAAAAAAAGTGTGTTAAAAAAGATGAAAATACATACAGAGTGCCACAGTGTACCCACCCCGGGTTTTCAACCATACGCAACCCTCGACTCGTTGTACGAGCCACGCCTGCCTCAATTCTATTGGTCGAATTATATTACCAACCAGACGGTTACCCACCGCAGTTGATGTTTAAGAGTTTATATCCTACAATTCTATGTATTTTTATTCTTTTACTTGCTTATGGTTTTTTTTTAACATTAAATCCAACCTTCGTCAAATGCATTGTGTGCGCGTGTTTCTTTGTGTGTGTAAGTGTGTAATTCAAACGAGTCTGTCTCACTTCAACTGCTACGTGCAGTTTACATGGCAGTTTGTATTGTCTATGGATATATATTTCAACAAATAATTCAGTTTCTCGATTATTTCATTCTTTTTGAATTTGAAAAAAAGGGTAGTCTATACTGTGGGCTTTTTGTTAAGGGCGAAGGAGAGAATATGGGTGGAAATGAATTTACGGGGGATATACTGGTTTATATACTGTGTGCTTTTAAACAAAAACCATTACTTTTGGATTTTCGGTTGTTTTTTGCGGGGGAAGAGGAGAGGGGGAATGCGGTGAATGGGCTTTTGTTTTGAGCCAACTGTTTTTTTTGAGGATTCGAGACAAAAGTTTGAATGAATTGGGAGAGAATGGGGATTTCTTTATATTTGTGATTTTTTCGGAGTTCTGGGAATTGATTCTACTCAGCGACGGATCAATTTACTGAGGAATACATTGTTCTATTTCGTTGAACAATTTCATTCATGTGAAACAATAATTTTGGGTTATTTTCGTCGTTTTAATTGTTGCATATTATTTTGAATTCGGAGGAAATTTTTTTAAAAAATGTTGGAAATTTTTTACGTTTTTTTTTGGAGAATTAGGGAGTTTCCTGAAGGCAACAGGTACCTGCTCCAAAAAAAGATAAAATTGAAATTTCCCACCAGAATAAAGGAAAGAAGAAAGGTCGTTTTGTATTATATCGAGCGAGAAAAAAGTATCAGACTATCTGATTGATCGGAAAATATTTTGCTTTGCGTTGGAAAAAAATCTTCTGTGTTTCGGGACGATACATAATCTCGAATTACTATGTTTGCACAACACAACGCCGAGTATCTGCGCAATTCAGTGAAAGAAGATTAGATCGGATTGAGATATTTGGTGGAGTTTGGGGGATTTAAGTATGTTTAATAGTGTAGGTCTTTTTGGTTGATTTCGTGTGTTGAAAATCCTGGAGAATGAGAGAGAGAGACTGTCAAAAGCCAAACAATGTGGTGTATGGGGATGAGGGTGGATGGAGACTCTTCGAGTGGAATTGTAACAGAGTTTAATCTTTAAAATCTACCCTCAATTGTCTGTCAAGTGTACGTTCTAGTCATTGAGTTGAGAGTTGAGATATATGTTCATTCAGTGAAGCAAAAAAACGTTTTTTATTCTAATTTGAATTCGGAGATCATGAAAATTTTTCGTTGCGGAAAAAACATTTTTCTCTTATTAAAAAAAAAAATATTTGTGAAATGTACTCGGAATATTATTGTGTGAATACACGGAGCTAAAAAAATTGAAAATTTTGCAGGGATATCCTGAGAAAAATCACTATACAGCATAATAATTATCAAATTCATTTAAATTTGAAAATTAATTACATTAATATCATCGAGAATTATCGCTTCGGATGAAACGAAGTTTTGACGAGCTCATAAGAAAAATTGTGATCAAGATCACAAGAATCAATATAGTATGAAGGGAAATTATCATTCTAGAACTGTAAAATTCCATCTTCAAACCTCATTTTTTCATTAACTAATTTTTTCATTTCATTAACAAAAAGGAAGTAAAAAGCGTTAATTCTAATTTACGTGATTGGATGATGATGCTTTTGATACAATTATTTCTGCACTGGAAATACAGAAATCTGTTGAACATTCTCTGAATAGGAATTATGATAACATGCTAAGAAACGTCACATTTTTTTTAGAATCGAAATAGTGTGGAATGCCGCAGGGAAAACATGCCTATCTAATTTTCTTAGCCGAAGCATCGGAAAATCGATTTTAATGAGAGTTCTTTGTCTTTTAAAAAGAACAGCAAAGGTTTCTCGACTTTCTATGATATCTTCATTACCAAAGAAGTTAGTCAGTGCGGTATTCGAACATAACTTCGTTAAAAATGGCGGCATTGCAGAAAGTCGGGGAACTCTCTTTCTTTCTCAAGATCCCAATAAGTTTTATTCGAATGATTTTCCTCCAACCGAGACGTTACGATAATTTAAATAATTCAATTGTTAATAAAAATATCGAGAACCACTCGACAAAAAAACATTAAATTCACGGCATCCGCCAATTAAAATTGAAATTTACCTCACCGCAATTCACGAAGCAATTGATTTTGACGTTTGACGAAAACAGAATGAAAAAAGGAATAAAAATATTAAAATTAACAAAAAAGGACAATCGAAAGTTTGAATATAAATTGAAGGAGATGCACTAGCATTGAAAACTCAATGATATATACGTATGATTTTTTGACGTTTGGCTTTTTAACAGATTGAATTAAAAAAATGGCCCCTGGCATCGACACCGCTAGAAGGGCGCGCACATCTATCTGAAACGGGGAAAAAAATAAAAATGACTGTTCGGAAACTGGACGATAGAGTTAGAGATGAAAAAAAAACATATATATTTTATACACACATGCAGAATATTCGTTCAAAGTTTTTTTGTTCATTCCCCTCTCGACATATTCATTTTCACGTCCGCTGATCTGGCACATTCGCGGGGGAAACCGGGGATACGACAAACGCCGAGGAAAATTCCACAGGAAGAGGAAAAATTTAGTATAAATTTTCTCGCATGCGGTCAGCCAAATTCATCGAGACATAGAGAAAATTATGAATTTCAGTTGAGATAAAGAAATAAAACGAAAAATAGAAGAGTCTATTCCGTCGACGAAAAACGTTCGAAAGTTTGAATATAATGATAATAAAAAAAAATTTGATGGATAGAGACAGTGGTGGAAAAAGGTTTGGAGAATGGTCAAAGCTCCGCTATATATTACGAAGCAACCCTTCAAACACAGCATTTGAAAAAAACATCACAAATACATCTTCGCATTCGTGGAAATAGCGGGGTGAAGAGGGCGGAGGGCTCAGACTGCCCACAAAAATTTCGTGCGCTTTTTTTTATTGTCTCTAGAGCTCTCGAAATCTAACGCACGCGTTTTTTGATGCGGCACGTTTGACTTATTGGTGTCACGTGATGTTTCGGGATATTGGGTGAATTATTGGTTTAAATTTATCATCGGGGCGTGATGAAATTCTACTCGAATTGAATGAAGAGACATTTCGATATTATCCATTTGGTTTTATTAAATTTTTACATTGAATTTTTATCGTTTCTCTGAGTATTATCATTATGAAATGGGCGTGGTTGACGAGTAAATGCCAGAATTCTCATGTCGAAAGTGAGAATCCAACCAATACGATACTGAGTATCGCAACTGGTAACTGTTGCAATAAACGCAGGCGCAGATCGAAGACTGCGCGATAATTCGACGCATTCCAATAATCTTCATTCATTCACTGTTAGAAAAAAATTGAAATTTCATGGATAATCTGGTGGTAATTTTCATAAGCATGACATTGAATTAGTTTTAATGGAAAGATGTTTATGAAATTTCATTTTTTC
>JABSMS010023658.1:0-10787 GCA_018902275.1 Aleiodes sp. PSUC_FEM 10030003
GACTCGTTCGAATTGCACAGTAGGCAAATTATGGAACGAAAAGTCATTTGTTGTAAAAATTTTAAGGTTTTGCTTACTCTTTTATTTTGATGGTCTTCAGGTCACTTCAAGTTCACGAACGAAGCACCAAAACTACTTAATGAAATCGATAAAATGCCGTTTTTGTGTATTGTAAAATGGAACGAATAATTTCTGTCTTTATGAGAATAGTGTGTATTCTTTACTGCGATTCATGCTGCAACTTTATCAATTGTTGATAATACTTTTGGGGAATTTTTGGGTAGAGTTAATTAGCATTTCTTTGTTGGTTCCATGTTGAAAAATAGGGGAGAAGAGAGAGAGAAAGAGCGTCGTGGGTACTTGTGTCCTCTTCAAAATATATTGCGCATGCGCAGTGGAGCACCGCCTTGAACTCGGCAGATAACTGGAAAAAAATTTCGACTGAAATTTTCAGACTAATCGATTTTTTTCCTCGGTTTTTTGCGAATATCTCGAGAATTAATGGAGATACGCCCTTTTTGTCCTAATCCTTTATTGTAGCTCTTGAAATTCTCTACAAAAAAGCACTGGGGCAAAAAGGGCGTATCTCCATTAATTCTCGAGATATTATATATAAATATAGAATAAACGAGGACAGAAGTCCCCTTTAATATTCTCTCTCACTGTTCATCCGTCATGAACGTTTCTTTCGGTGAAAATGGGAACGATGAGGCGGGACAACAAAGTGAGAACACGTGTGTTGAGTTACGATTTCAAGTTGTGAGGTTAAAGAGTGTTTTTCCAATTTTATCAATGATTTAAATAATTAAAGAGGTAAGATATGAATATTTTGAAATCCACTTACGTTCGGAATGATAAAATCTTCATTTTTTTAATAAATTCAATTCAATCAATAAAATAAAATTAATTCTTTCAGTTTCCTCCGAAAGTCACAAACAGCAACAATGAAGGTAAAAACAAGAGTTTCAAATTCAATAGAAATAAAATCAAGTTCTGAAGCTTTCCATCAAAATGGCGATGTGAATAAGAAGAAAAAGAAGAAAAGAAAGAGTAACGAATCGACTTTACAAACCAACGAAGACACCGAAAACACCGAAACTCCCCAAAAAAAGAAGAAATTCCCCTTAAAATCCGAAACGAATCTTCCAATTAAAGAAAACCCAAATAATTCAATTAAAAATGATCCAAAGCACTCGCAAAAAATTCCTCAATCTCCCGAAAATCCTTCGAAACCCGAAGAACCTAGCGACGAAGAAGATCCCTCCCCCCAACTTTCTTCAAAAGAAGTAAACGAATTATCAGCAAAATATTTGCGAACAAGTTTCAACTCCGCCTCAGGCCTCAGCATCCTCCGCAAATTCGTGCAGATCTGCACCGAAAACGATCGAGACTTAGCTTCCGAGTACATCGAAAAATCGGGAAACGTCCTTGAAATCCTCAGACTCCTAGAATCCGGTGAAAAGAAGAATTTAAACAACGCTGCGTTAGTATTCTCCGGAATGCACATCGTGATACTGAAAATCCTCGCGAAGTATCCGCAGAACATTCCCGCAGCGCAAGAAGCCTGTCACCACTTCATAAACTCGCATTTATCAACAGTCCACGCGATGATGTCGAACCAGAGTAACACGAAGCAGCGGAAGATCGTTCTTCGCCTCTTAGCATCGATAGTTTCCCTCGGGGATTCATTGCCTCGTGAACTTCTCGCTCACCTCTCGTTTCATCAAGAAACTTTGGCGTTGTTATCCCAGCAAACGAAGCCGTCCGATCCCCAGAGTGTCAGAACGTGTTTCATCCATTTCATCCTTTCGTTCCTCGTGGATTCGAGGGTCTCCGTCATCAAAATCTTGTTGGAGAAGCGTGGACTGCTCGCTTCGATTTTTCCTGAGCTCGTTTACGATTCTCATGAAATTGTTGAATTAGTCTTGAACACGACGATGACTTACGTCCTCCAGAACAGCGGAATAAGCAAAACATTGAAGCTCCACGTTTTTTCTACTCCCGTCGTCCAGAGTTTGGTGACCTTGTACAATTGGAAAGGCCCGAAGAATTTCCCGGGGCTCAAATCCAAGAAGAGGAAGAATACAACGGATTTTGTTGATCCTGAAGCCAAAGAAATCGCCGTTGAGGCAGTTCACGAATTTCTTTTGGTTCTCTTAACATCGAATCGTCATGGAATCATTTTTAACGACAAAAGTCTTGGAACGACCGGCAGAAAACATAATCAACTGGTTAACACGATTTTGCAGAGCTTGGAACGACCTTGGGATCACGAAAAACCTTGCGAATTGGTTTCGAAGGTTTTAGCAGCGTGCCCGGATCTTATTAAACCGCAGTTGGTTTATACGGAACCTTATTTAGAACCGCGACCTTCAAGAAAGTGGGTCAAGGTCATGGATTTTGTGATGAAAATCATCGCGTCCATCGATCCCGAAAATTGTCTGAAGTCTCTCTCGGAATTGACGTCTTCCCAATTAATTAATGCGACTTTGACGCTCGCGATGCCTTTGATTGTTCTGAAAAAAGCTGTTCTTCCTTCCCTGAATGCGTCCAGCGTCATTCAACGTCACGAAGCCGTCGCAATGATCACTGTTATGCTCAGACAAGTCAAAATGTTTTTAAAAGTCGTGGAAAAAAATTTGAATGCTTCGGAATACTTTAATCTGCGTTCCAGCATCCGCGATAACATCAACAAAAATATTCCGAAGGTCCAGAAAATTCTGGAAGCTTGGAGGCAAGTCGATGAACCTGACCTTGAAATTAATTTGGAGGAGATTGAATTAACTCCGCGGAAGTCTGAGTATTTTTCGGGGATTCTCGATTTACTTCAGGCTTATCACGACGTTCATCCGGAATGCATGAATTCTGATAATGTTGGAGAATTGAATTCTAAATTTTTGTTGAATTCGTTGGGTGACCTTGAGGATGTTGCTGAAGAGGAATTGAATTTTATGAAGCTGAAGGCCATTCGGATAATTGAAGTGATGGATCCCGCGGCTTTTGCGCCGAATAAAAAAATTCTTGGGAAGACTCTCCTGTTTTTAATATCTTTGTTGGAGAGTTCCTCGGATGAACTCAAGGTCACTGGAAGAGAGACGATGAGAATATTGTTGAGGGGGAAAATATTTGAGGAGAGCGAAGACCAGATGGACATTTGGTTGAACAGTTTTCATCTTCTTGAAAATTCGGAGAGGAGAAAAGTTGCGGAGTGGTTCGTGGAATTGATTCCGAAGGTCGCGAAGAATGCGGGAAAGTATCACCAGATGATAGAAGAAGCTGGGAAGATGGAGGAGGAAGATCCGAAGAAGAAGTCGAAGCCAAAAAAAGAGACGGAATTAATTAAATTAATTCCGAGAATATCGATTCCTCCAATTTTTTGTGCTGCTCTCGAAAGTCTCGGGAAGAATCCTGATGAATCTTCCGTGAAGTTCGTTTCTTTTGTTACTGTTCTGACTTTGCACTGTCAGGTGTCGCCAATTGCATTGATAAATCTCACTCAGAACATTAAAGGTCTGCCGATTAAATATTTAAAGAGTTGGAGAAAAGAGGAAACTCCGATTCAACTCAAGAAAATTAAGGTTTTGTTGGAGAGTGATGAAGAAGCATTCAAGGTCATTCTGAAAAATGAAGTCGGTGATAATCCGGAGTATGAAGTCTTGAATTTGGTGAAAATGACGATATTTTGCTTGACACAATTTATGGAGAGAGATAAATTCAGTCAAGATCAATTTGATGGATATAAAAAAGTTATAATTAGACTTTTGGATTATTCTAAAAATTCAAAATGTGTTTTTGAATGCTCCAGACATTTATTGACTCATCCAACACTACTCGAATATTTTTCTGCACTCCCGAAAGGGAAAAACGAGAAGCAAACGATTGTTACGACCGGATTGATTGAAATTTTTGAGAAAATAATTGAAGTTAATGAAGAAAGTAATTTAGAAAAATTATTGTTTCCTTTTAGAGACAAATTGATGACGGAATTGAGAACAGCGTTGATAAAGTGTTCCGGAAGCTGTTGGAATCTGAAAAAATCGCAGTGCTTGATTGAATTAATTGAGATTCTACAATTAACGGATAATGATTCCCAGGAACTTTTGAAAATTGCTGTGAAATTGCCGAAAGAAAGTTTATTAACTGATGACAAAAAGAGTTTATCGATTTGGGGCGAAGTGATACCGAAATTAATTGAATTATTGTCAGAAAAAAAAGACTTGGAAACTGTTGAGAAAGACTCGATGAAGGAGACTCAAGTAATTCACAAGCTCTGCATTTATTTGACGTATTTAAAATTCGCGGAGGTGAATGCAGAAAAATGGGAAAGTGCTTTTGAAAAATTCTTCAGAACGTTTCCGTATAATTTATCAGCATTTGATGCAAAAACCTTTAATTCATTGCTGGAAAAGAGAATTAATCCGTCGACTGTGAAATTAATTCGCCTCCTCACTGAAAGAAGCGCTAAGTTCATTGGATTAGTGATAAAATACGTTGAAACAGAAAAATCGGTGATTGAACATCGCGATTTAATTTTCTCGGTATTGTCAAGTAACTTATCGCACAAATGGGAGAAAGAATTCCTCACCAAAATTTATAAACAAAACGAAGAAAAAATTGTTGACTACTTTTTGTCTCTCGGTGAGAATAAATTCTGCATCGAACATTCAAAGGCGATCGAACTCCTGATGAATGCCTGCGTTTCCCTGAAAACCTGCGAAAAAATTTCAACCAAAATTTTATCGAGCGGAGACAAACTCGAGACTGTCGATGTCGCTTTCATAAAACTGCTCTTCAGCCTCTTCACGAAATTCTCGAAATTAAAAGGAAATTCTCAAGAAGTATTGAACCAACTTCTCCAAGTTTTGATTCGAATGATGGTTTCAGCGCTCAAGAAAAATGCGAAGGAGGAAGACAAAGTGTTGACTCTCTGCAAATATATTTCGCAGACAGTAGCGACCTTGAAGTCAATGAAAAATGACTTTACGTTTGAAGAATTGAACAAGAGTTACTCGTGGCCTCAGTTCACGCGATTCTCCCTGAAGTTAGGTTTGAAGAATACGAAGGATGGGAAAAGCAAACTGCCACTTCTCGAAACTTTGGGAAAACTCTGCGACATCGCTTACGCGAATAACTCCAAAAACGATTACGTCAAGACGTTATTCGAAATGACAACATCGCATTCCGAGTTCGTGAACGTGATGCTGAGCTCAGCGGAAGTGAAGAAAGATCTTCTTCAACTTCTTCTGATCCTGCTGATGAAGAATTCATCCGTAATGACGTTGACTCACATTCCGCTGTATTTATCGGCATACAATGCGACGCTGAGTGAATGCGATCAGAGGATTCTTCTGATTCTTCGTCATTACGAAGCTTCCGGCATTAAATTGAGTGGGTACAGACCTTATTTATTCGGAGATGCAGCGGCTGCTCATTTCAGTGTGCGCGGGGAAACGGATACTGCCATTTTCCGACAACCGTCAACGTCCCAAGTTCTAGATTTATTCAGCAACGATGCCGTTACGCGAACAATCCAAAATTTTCCGGTTAACAGAACAATGAACTGTGAATTGAAGCACTGTGAAAGTGTTTATGATCCGGCATTTTATTTGCCGCTGCTCACGCACTTGTTGGCGGAGAACAATGTCGTTGCGTGGTACAAAGTCACACAGAGTGGTGCACTCGCACTGATTTTCGCTGCCTGCGGAAGTCTCTGCAAGGAAATCCGTATGACTGCGTTCACTGTATTGGCGAGGTTCTATTATCATCTGGAAGCAACTAGGTAATTAAATGTTTTTTTGTGTTTAATTCGGGAGATTGTGGAATTTTAATAGTGACTGAAATTTTCTGGTAAATCGATTTTATTCCTTTTTTTGCGGATATCTCGGGAATTAATGGAGATACGCCCTTTTTGTCCTCATGCTTTTTTGTAGAGAATTTTGAGAGCTACAATAAAGGGTTTGGGGAAAAAGGGCGTATCTCCATTATTTTCGGGGATATTCGCAAAAAACCGATGATGAAATAAAATTAGTTTGAAAATTTTATACAAATCTATTTCATTCCATCATCAGTTTTTTTCGAATATCTCGGGAATTAATGGAGATACGTCCTTTTTGTCCTGAGCCTTTATTGTAACTCTTGGAATTCCCTACAAAAAAGCATTGGGATGAGAAAGGCGTATCTCCATTAATTCCCGAGATATTCACAAAAAACTGATGATGTTTCCATTATTTTTGAAAGTCGAAAATTTTACTTCATTAATCACAATGATATAATTACAAACCCCGTATTTTCGAAATAACACGAAAATTGACTGAACAATCTTCTCAATTACCGAAGCACTTTAATTCCCCCAATTAATGTTTTTCCCTCTCGCAAATTGTTCCAGCTCAAAAGAGAAATTACTGTGGATGCGCATCATTGATGGACTTCGAAATGGAATAACCTCACTGGAATCTCCACTCTCCGATGTTCGTCTGAATTGTTTCGTCTCGACATTCCTCGCAAAAAGTTCACTAGTCGCAACGCAGCCATTGAATCCACTCTATTCGCGAGTGCAAATGTTCTTCATGGCGAAACCAGAATTTGATTTGTCGATAATCCCGGAGTTCCTGACTTTATTCAACAGTTCAGAGATTAATCATAAAATCCACAGGCATTGGATCCTGGAAGTTGTGAGAGACGGGATGAAAACATCGCTGGACATGGAAATAGCATCGAAGTGTTCACTTTTCAAATCACTATTTTATTTTTACGGATGTAACCTCGCTGACGCTACCACGAAGACTCTCATTCTTCAGATAATCGACGAGACTGTGAAAATACCGAAAGCGGGATTGCTTTTGTGTCGGGATTACGGACTTCTCGCGTGGCTGGAGGATGCCGCGAGAAAAATTAACTTCAGGGACAACGAGAGCATCGAATTAATCGTTAATATCGTCAGAACTTTGCTGAACAACGTGTTGAAGAGTAACGATCAGGACAATCACGTTCAGTTCATCCTGCTCGACGTTCTGAAAACGTTGATCCCGAAATTATCTAAGCACACGACCTTCAACGGTTATTCAAAATTATTAAGCTCGATGAGAGACATTCTTCAGACGAAATCGCTCTGTGAAACGATGAGCAGAAAAAATGTTCAGAACCTACTCGAAGTCTGCAAAAATATTGTTGATATTGGGGAGTGCAGAGAATTTTTGCTACACAATTGCGAATTCGCGGAAAGAAAAGAAGAACCAGAGGATGAAGTTTCGTTAGCCGAATTTAATCTCAGAAACATTGTAATTGCATGGAGAAATCAGGTTAAAGCGTAGATTTATTGTAAATAAAGACTGTGATTGCAAGAAAAAATCGTTCCAATATAATTCAACCTAAAAATTCCATTTTTCATTTAAACTTCGCTTTCAGAATTCTTCTAGTTGACTTTCGGATAGAAAGTATGAACGAATACTGGATAATCAGGTTCATTAGCGTGACCCGCGTGATGTCTCAGAACTAGAACCAAGCTTCTGATCGGAACCGGATTGCTCATGACGCCATAATTGAATTCCGCGCAATTTGGAAGTGTTCCTTGCACTTGCGAGGGAAGTAAATGAACGGATCGCGATACTGATCCGCTGTTTAGAGAACGCATCGCTTCTTGCGCTTGCGGAGTTATCAAAACTGCATGTCCAACGGCGTCCTGATCTTCCCGGGACAGAAACCCAGTTTTCCAACCATTCCGGGAGTAGTTTTCCGCCGATTCCGTTTGACCAGTAGCTTCCGGACAAGAAGCATGACCTCTTGGATGACCTTGCTGATGTCCGGGATGACATCTGCCTTGCTGTGAGTTGTCAATAACTTTTTTGCAGTCATTTGGAGATGATCCGGAGTAACTGGCGCCGCCCATCCACGAAATGACTATTCTGTCGCATTCTTCCTGGTCAATTGTCGCCCTTATCCTCCTCGCCAGACTCCGAATCTTTTTTTTCATTTCTCGAATCACTTCGCGACGCAATTCCGACGGTTTTTGACCAGTTTGCGCACAGATCGCATTAAATAAACAATTATTTAGGTCCATCGAACCTTCTTCAGGAAAAGTTCCGTTTCCAAGGTGCGTCCAATGACCTTGGCTCATTCCTGATCTCGGGGAATGGAATTGGAGGAGAATCGGCTCACCCAGGAAATTCCTTCCTGCTCGATGACGTAGCTGCATTGAGGAAGAAAACGCGAGAATCGGTCGCTGCAAAACTGCTGCGACTGAAGACAAATGCGGAGTTCCGGTTGGACCTTGAGCCTCGGTATCTTCAATTATTCTTTCCGCAATTGCTAAATCTTGAGGGTCAACGTCCGGTCCGTTCGTTTGCGAATTTACGGAAGGGATTGAGAAAACTGAGGATTGAACGGCTTGTTGGGTTTTTCGAAGAAATCGGGAAAAATAAGACGTTCTGGATGACGATGATGACTGGGAAGAGGACGTTCCTTTCTTTGAAGAACTGAGGAAATTTGATACTAAGGAAAAAGCGGATTGCAGGGATGATGACGTCGGGCTTGAATCTGACGTCAAGGTCAGTTCTTCGTCCTCGGTTTCCGTATTTTCGTTGGCTTTGGTTTCAAAAGAAATTGCGTCGTCCCTTTCAAGGTCATTTTCTTCGGAATATTCGAGGAAATCGTCCTCTTGGATGACGCTGAGGAGATCGTCATCCTCGTTAATAATTTTTTGTTCTGCTGCATTGTTTAATAATTCTTCGATGAAAATGATCGTTTCCTCGTTCGGTCCGTCTAGTCCATTTAATTCAGGAATTATCAACAAATTTTCGAGACTGTTTTCTTCACCAGTTGAATTTATTACTCTCAAATTATTGAGGGCTTGATTGATTGCATCAATTTCACGCAATTCTTCGGAATTATCGCAGAATTGTTCATCCTTTTTCTCCATTTTGAACGATTTATTGGAAATGAAGGTACGGAGATTTTTTAATCGATTTTTTTTGGCGATGAATAAAAAAATAATACGAGGATTTTTTAAAGGTTTGTTGAAGAAAATGTAACGACTAATTTAGATTTGTTGATTAATTTTTGGGGGCCTAAACGTGTAACATAATTTTTCTTGATTCGCCGAAAGAATTGAGGAAACTGATAAATACGTGTGATTTAAACGAATTTCAAATGGTTACTGAAAGTCTCATGTTTTTTGTTTTCAATTCCGGAATAAATTGAACATTGATTTTTCAGTCTCAAATGTTTCAAACCCCCAAAAAAAATCAAGCTGAGAGAAATCGAATTAAAAAACGCCACGAATCGCAAAAAAACACTTCTTGCCTCGAAAATCGTTTCTTTCTCGACTATTATTTCACGAAAAAATAATCTCAAAAAATCGACTTATTTATCTTAAAAATGATCTTAAAATGATACTAACATTATTTTGTAATACATAATAAAAAAACGGTCTTTTTAATTTCGAGATTAGCATAAAAATAAAAACTGTCATCGCAAGATTAATTTCCCCAAAACTCGTATTCATCCACTTCCTCTAATCTTAAAAAAAACACGATAGTTATCTTTACGAGACGTACGTAATAATTTTTGAATTCGTCGAAGGTACTAATTTCCAGATAGCACGCGTCACCGGGAATTCAAAAAAAAAATAGCCGGTATCAGTTGGCGAAAAGAAGGAAAGAGAGAGATTACGCTAAGTCTGAAAGTCTCCGTTGCGGAGGGAGGGGGAGACGGGAAGAGTGGGGATAGAAAGGGTGAGAAACTTGAGCAGAGGCTACTCCCTCAGTCTCTCACGTTGAACGATCCTCGCGGCCGGTTTTGTGTTCCGTTTCAGGATTAATAACAAAATAAAATCGAATGCGTGAAAACATTGGTGAATATAACGAAGAGTGAGTGAAATCGTTAAAATAAATGAGGAAAAAAATGTGAAAATGTTTTGTGGGGAATAAAAATATTTTATGAATTAGAAAGGAAATGAAGAGTTAGACTAGGTGTTGACATTGACAAATTATCGTTCGAGATCGATAGCCTCCGAGAATTACGAAAGTTGAGCCTCTGGGCTTAGGTTTGTTTCGTCAAATTAAGAGAGAAAAAACGGTGGAATTAAATTAAAAAAAAAGAAAAACGGTGGAACGAGCTTGGAAGACGTAGTTCGACCCAGATATCGATCGGCAGCTGCTGCCAGTTCCGCGAACTTAGTATCGTATGTGGTGCCGAGTGACTTCAATGCATGGTTGAAACTGTCGTGATCACGTTCACCTCTAGATCAAAATAATAAGCTCGATGGAATAAAGAAAACGACGAGTTTACGAGGAGAATTTATATTTATTTTCACGAGGATTATTACTGGTTTCTTTTCTTTGTTTGTGTTTCAATGGTTTGGAATGTTGTGAGTGCTAATTTTCGTGTTGTTATTTTGTGGTTGAAGGGAGAGTGTATTTTTATTCTGAATTTTGAGTGACGGGTGCGAGTTTTTCAGAGAATGTTCGTAAAATTCAACGACTATGAAAATTTAGGACGAATCGAGTTTATTCTGTCATCAGTTTTTTGAGAATATCTCGGGAATTAATGGAGATACGCCCCTTTTGTCCTGAGACTTTTTAGTAGAGAATTTCAAAAGCTACAATTAAGGATTGGGGCAAAAAGAGCGTATCTCCATTAATTTCTGAGATATTCACACAAACTTTAATTAACTTGAAATTTCAGGAAATTTATTTATTAAAATTCATTTATATTAAAATTAGGGGTGTGCGAATATTCAAAACTTTGAATAATTCATGGTGAATTGAATACGAATAATTCAATTCAATACT
>JABSMS010023669.1:0-10787 GCA_018902275.1 Aleiodes sp. PSUC_FEM 10030003
GAGATAGAGATTTTCTGATGATTTCATTGAAAAGCTGAGGAAATTTTAGTAAAAATACATGTGTCGAAATTAATTTTTTAATTTTTTTTTTAAATTCGAGTTTTTCGATAAGATTTGAAGGGATCCCCCTTTCGAGAATTGAAAAAAATCACGTTTTTGTGAATATCTCCGGTTCTATTTGTCGTAGCGCAAAAACTCAAAAACCAGCCGAAAGGTGAGCTCATTTACCATCGATTCACTTAATTCAATTTTAATGATAAATAATTTGCCATAAAATCCCATTTGATAATAATAAAAAAATCTCATTTGAATATTTTCATATAAAATGAATTTTCAAGAGATAAATCCCATGAAACTTCAAGTTTTCGTTGAATTTTGAATAATAATTTTCTAACATTGTACAATCCCATCATATTAATGTCTTACTAAAAAAATAAACACACAAAAAGAAATTTCCATGCAAATTTCTTTATCTCCCTTAATTTCAAATTTATTCTTCAGAAACTGTCTGAACGCACTTCTTTTTATCTCCGAAAATAAATTGAATAATTAATGAATTGAAAAAAAATTGAAATTGGAGACTAAGATTTATGTCACTCGCACAAGACAACCGTTTAATTTGAATTTCAAATAACAAGTTTCATCCTTTAGATTATTTGGCAATGGAGTAGCGGAAAGACGGCAAAATGAACGTCGTACACCAGCTTCAAGTCCAGCAAGTGTCTCAGCACTACGTGGTGCAAGCTCAGCCTCTCAACAACAGAGCCAGCAACAAATTACATCCCCCCAGTCTCCCCAAGCTCTCAGCCTTCAAGAGCTCACTGTCAGAACAATTACCATGACCCGTGATCCACCAGATTCACATCATGGCTTTGGTATTTGTGTTAAAGGCGGTAAAGACGCTGGTAAGTTTAATTCATTCTTACGTTAACAAAATCTTCATTTAATTTATTCATCTCATCTCACTAATAAAAGATTTCTACGTGAAAAAAAGTATTTTTAAAATTTAATTCGTTGTGAAAATTTTGATTTTCTTTAAAAAGAAAAAAAAATGAAAGTCCTTGTTCTTTTTTTTCCGTCAAGTTTTGAATTTAATTTTACAATAAAATTTTATTTACGTCAATTGCCAACGGAGTCTGAACGATCGATCGATACTCGCGGAATTATTTAGAAAAATTATGATTGAAAAATAAAAAATTCAGTAGCGAAGTTGTGAAACTACAAGTCAATTTTGATTTAAATTTAAAAAAATCAGCGGTGAATTGGTAGAGAAGAATAATGCGGGGTAAAATGGGTATTTCAATGAAACGGTTCGATACAGGATTTGTTTGATGATGCTATTGGAAAGGCGAGGAAATTTCCGATGGAAGAGATGGGTCAGAAGGAATTTTGGGAAAGTGTTTGAAAATTTACTCGATTTTGCTGAATAATTTCTTTAAATTTTATGACATGTGGTTACATGTGGTTTTTAATGCATTCTTAATGATTTTAAAGAGAATTAGGGGAAGGTGGGGTAAAATGGACACACCTTAGTTTCGATGTTTAATATTATGAAAATCGCGAGAAATCGAGAAAAATATTGGAGATAGGTTAATTTTGATGATTCCATTGGAAAGCTGAGGAAATTTTAGGTGAAAAATTCGTAAAAAAAATTTTTCTTCATTTTGAATCAATGTCTCAACAAAAATTTCCTTCGCTTCGATTCCGAAATATTCTAAAAATTACAAATAAATAATAAATCGTCTCATTCTTCGTTTCACCTATTCACTATTGAATTAAAGAGAAATAAAGTTATTTAGTAGAGAGTCGATCGCTCGACCAGGCTCGCAAATCCCAAATTAAAATCCAAAAAAAAAAACAAAGTAAAAGTCACTGGGAATGTATTACTTTCTGTCTTTTCTCGCTGTACCCAGAAGCGCAGTCAGGTAAACATTACATAGTAACAGAGGCGAATTAAATAAGCGAATGACCTTAATTGATATTTTTAATTATTAAAAAATGAAATAAAAAGAACAAAAAACCAATTGGAGAATTAATGTCATGATAATGAATCTCAGAGTCATGATATTTCAATTTCTCCGTCTTCCATGGAAAATAAAAAAAAATAATAATGCACAGAAAAGAAAGAAAATGAGTAGCAAGCGTTGCATACAATAATTTTTCCATGGCGGATGGTTGTTACTTCTTTTGTCTCCTTCATGAATACATAATAATCTTTTTTTTCTCAAATCCCTGAATCCTCTAAAATTCAAGCAAATCACATCAGCAAATCAGTGTCGCATGAAAACATTTCTCTTTATTTTTACAATTTCGCATTAAATTATTTTCCAGCAAAATAATTTCAGTGAGAAGATAAGTCAATTGAATTTATCACCTCATTGACTAAGCATAAATTAAATAATGAATAAATTTACCGAAATTGATTGCAGAAAAAATTGACTTATCTTCTAATTTTAGTGATTTACTAATTTTAAAAAATTAATAAAAATTCTTCTCGAATTATAAAAAATAATAGAATTAAATTGCATGAAAAAAACAGGTTAATAGGTAATTAAATAAATTCAAATGAAATTCAAATAAAAAAATTCCAGCATTTAAGATCGGTTAACGAGCTCATTGTCTTCTACTTCGTCGTGCCACAATCTATGCCACTCGATTAATTCTTATTTTCTCGTCTTCCCCCTCCAATTTTCATTGCCCGGAGATTCTCATGACGTGAGCTAATTAAATCAGTACCAAACGTGCACTGTATACACCCTCATATATTTTTTTTCTTACCTCCTCCCCAGGAGGCTTTTTCATTCTTCGGATGATGAACTCGTTTTCCATAATCTCATTTTCTCACCTTAAAATCCCCACTGTTCATTATTTCATTCTTCTTCTCTCTCGTTTTTTTCTCCTTCGTTATTATTTTCCATAGAGAATTTCGAGCATGCATAAAATGAACGAGGAGAATTAATTAATCATGGATAAAGAGTAAAGAGAAGAAAAAAAGCAGTTGCATGATAGATCATTGTTGCATCCTGTACATAAAATGAGATGAGTGGTATTTAATTAACTTTTTTTTTGCCATGTATTGTTAATCGTGTAATTCACTGGTTAAGTGACAATTTGTAATTACTCGAACGTTAAAATTATAATCACAAATTTAATGATGAGTAAATATTTATGGATATTTTTTTTATGGATATTCTTCGATTAAATTCATTGGTGGAGGAGTAGAGAAAGATGAATTCAGTAGTGAAGAGGTAAAACAGGATAAGTCGATCTTTTTCGCCGCTCTTCTCCGAAACTAATGGAGATACGCCCTTTTTGCCGTGATGCTTTTTTGTAGAGAATTTCAAGAGCTACAAAAAAGCATTGAGGCAAAAAGGTCGTATGTTCATTGGTTTCCGAGATATTTCAGAAAAACCATTGAGAGAAAAAATCGACTTATCCTGTTTTACCTCATCGCTACTGAATTCAAAATTCACGTGTATATTATTTTGTGAATATCTTGGAAACGGTGAGGATTAGGGGAATTTGTCAGGGAAGCTTTTTTGTAGTCCGTAAAATTCTCTACAAAAAAGGTCTCTTAACATTTCCCCGTAAACCTAACGGTTTCGGTCATATTTCAAAAATAATCTAAAACTAATTTTTTAGTGGATAAAAAAAAGATTCAATCTAAAAATTACGTGTGAAGTATTCTGTAAATATCTCGGAAACGACGAGGTTTGGAGAAATTTGTTACGAGAGCTTTTTTCTAGCCCGTAAAATTACCTACAAAAAGCACTCCCGACATTTTCCCGTAAGCCTAATGATTCCGGAGATAATTGAAGAAGAATCTATCGAAAAAAAAATTGATTCACTCTCATCCATCAGTTCACTACCTAATCGATTTTGATTACTTCGCCATAATTGACAAATAATTATAAAATAAATTATTCAACGGAATTAAACATTCTTGGAACTACAGATAATCACACGAGAATATATGAACCATTGAAAAACAAATACCACTCATCCTCAAGAAAGCAATTAAACTTCTTGAATTTTCTATATTCCACATTTTCAAGTAATAACTCATGTTCTCCATCTTGCATTTCCTATCCACTTAGAACTTTCAAATTATAACACTGAAGTGTCCTCGACGTTGGAGTAACAGAGTGATGGGAAATGCAAGACGTAGGACAATTAGTGCGCACTCTGTGAAGGCACGTCGATTTTAATTTGAAAAATAAGGAAAAAAGAAATTCTTTTTCATTGCAAAAATTCTTTTGACAAGTAAAATTCCTTAGTCTTCATTATCCAGTGATAAATTCTAATTCGGTGGGAATTGTTCACAGGTGTGGGTGTTTACATCTCGAGGGTGGAGGAGGGCTCTGTTGCTGAGAGAGCTGGATTGAGACCTGGTGATACAATACTAGAAGTTAATGGTACACCATTTCGTGCTGTTACTCATGAAGAAGCACTGAAGGTGAATATTTTTCGTGTTAAATTCAATAATTTCTTCACTCATCTCATTTTTTCTATTACCCGTGTACACACTCGAAGAAAAATAGTGGTAAAAACAAATTTTTGTGCCATTGGTACTTGAAAAATATTTTTTTGAATTAATCAAAAAAGTGGCTGAATTTATTGAATTTTGTTCATTCAAACAGTTGATCTATTTGAATTAACGATATTCAGTAAATTCAACAACTTTTTTGATTAATCAAAAAAAATATTTTGCGAGTACTAGTGGCAGAAATTTTTTATTTTTTTAGGACTATTTTTCTCTCAGTGTAAAGTTAGCCAATATCCGCAACCAATATTGGGTAGTGAAGTGGCGAAGAAGCTGAGTCACGTTATTTCGTGATGAAGTGGCAAAAAAGAATATGTCAAAAACGATGCTGTGGATTTTTTCGCAAATATCTTTGAAACGAGTAGGATTAACCTTTTGAAACATACATTGTTTGAATGATCGTATCATCATGAAAAACCTCACTGGGGTGAGAATCATCAAATTTTCAAAATTCAAGGTGGCGGAGACTGAAATTCAAATCTTGAATGTCGAAAATGTGACATCATTCGTAATCAGTGAACCTGAACCCCACTTGCACTAAATTTCAAGTTATTTCCTTGGATAGAATTTTCAAAAATGGATTTTTTCGAGAAAAACGTCATTTTTTTAATTCGTTTATTTATAAATCTTATATTATGAACAATTAGGGGAGATGAGAAATTTCATTTGAATGTCTGTTTAAAAGTTTCAGTAAACCCCATTGTTCCCGAAATATTTATAGAATAAGAACACAACTTTTTGGCAAAAAAAATGGGGTGAAACGGACATCCGAATAGGATAAATTTGAACCAGAATTTGTAAAATAATTTTACGGTGAATTTTTTGAAAATTAATGTTCATCAAATGTTTTACAACTTTCTAAAAATCATCTTTCAATCAAAATCACCTAAGTCTCCTAGTTTCCGAGACATTTCCAGAAAAAACTCCGGTAATTTCTCAACTCAGGTTGCCACTTCCCTACCGAATTAACAGCTGAAAAAAATTCCAATTCCTCCTTTCATCATCCAAGTATCCAACTACATCTCAAACTAAATGAACAGAAATTACCAAATGAAGAATCGCCGAAGAATATAATTGGAAGTATGAAATGTTGAAAATAATGCCAAAGAAAAATAGACTACCGGTAGTTACGTATTCAGATGTAAACGATGTAGATGAGTATCTGTGCCTTGTCACGCTCTCTTGGATTTGACGCGGGACAAAAGAAATGGTGACACGACAATGGGCCATCAGCACTATCGGAAGACATTCAGGGTGTGAGCGAGGGAAAAAAAACTGGCAGAGACGGAAAAAAAGGAGACTTGAGTGGATGAGAGTAGTTGAGCCTCTATGGATTTACATTTTTCTCAGTGACCTTTTCACAGTCCAACGGTTTCATATATTTTTCGACGAAAAAAACATCCATTGATTGTCACATTCTTCTTGAGTATTAGAGCACATTCCTCATCCTCGAGTATTCCTCGAATGACGTAAGTCTCAATCCGGCGATTTTCTTGAAGATGGTGGCTACATTACTGGAAAAACTGGAAATGTAGAATTCTGAACTTTCTGGAAAAGTCCGGGAATTTTGCCAGCAGACCATTTTTTATTATTAACAATCGCCACACTTACCACTGCGAAATTGCTGAGGAACCAAATTTCGGAAAAAATAGGAAAGACAAAAGCGGGGCTTGAACTCACGAACCTCAGATTGCCGGTCTGACGCTCTACCAACTGAGCTATTGTGAGTTTCCCTACGTTCTGTCAAGAAAAAATTGATTTTTATAATAAAAATCTTTTGGAGAAGAAGAAGGTTCTAGTCGGAATTAAATGTTATGTAACTTTATAGTACTAAAGATATTAATATTACCTTTATTTGATAAATATGAATAAAAACTCTTCAATAAAAAAAAACTTGAATTCAATGAAACACAAGTAATAATTTATTACTCATAACATTCATTCACGAAGTAATGTGTTCTCAGGAGTTGTCTTTTAACTATGTAAATAATTGAACATTTCTAAATTTATTCAGACAATTTTTCAATCATATTTCTCGAAAATCTGGAAAAGTCGGGGAATTTTATCTCCAAAAATGTGTGGCATGTCGAAGAACTTCAGTCTAAAAACATGTGAACAAATTTCTTGAAAAGTCAAACAAATGTGTAAGCCTGCGGATAAATGTTCGAGCGAGAGAAAAAGATTCTTTGGTTTTTATTTATTTCCAATGGCAGCACAGTCAATTGGACGAAAAGGTATCTCACGACCCTGGCCTGGAGTTGTTTAAAAATCGATTCTCATGAACAATGCAAAAGACGATTGAGCCGTCGTTAAATTGACTCAGTTGTCCTCTAGTTGATGCTTGTTTCAATTGGAAATATTATGATGAATTCAATTTCCAAGAGAGCTTATGCTCGTTACATTAATTCAATAATATTCAAATGATTCGGGCTTCCATTCATCCTCCATCGTCGGAATTACATAAAATTACAGACAACGATGCTCAGTAAAAAAGTTCTTGTGTTCAGTAGTGTACAACTCTCGCAAACACAATCATGATGTAAAACTTTATTTCATTACGGCCATCGTTTTTCATCAGCAAAAAAAACATGAGTTTTCACTGCCTTTTTTGTACTCATGCATGGGGATTTTGTGGAAAGCTGGCGCCAGTATTCCCGGCGCCATAATTCTACTCCTTCATCCACCACCGTCATTTATTCTCCCATACTAGTGACGTAAGTGCTATTGATATTCCTTGTCCTCCCATTTTAACTCTCCTATTTCATCTATTTAACTATCCTATTTTTCTTTCCCTTATTTTCCATCCCCTTTCTGTGTGTAACTGTATATGTGTGTGTGTGTGTTATTTAGTGAGGGTGAGTGAGTTAAGCATTCGAGGAGAGATCCAACTGAAAATCACTTGAAATTAGATTTTAAATTGAAAAGTTTGAGGGACTTGTTTGCTCACTCACATCGTTTTACAAGGGAAGTTGATCATCTTCTAAGCTCTAAGATCATGTTTCATTTTCTGCAGATTTAACTGCGACTATCTTTGAAGTGGGTTTAGGAGAAATTATCAAGGGATTTTTTTTAGAGAATTTAATTCTGTACGAAAAAGCTCGATTGATAAATTCCTCTAAACCTCACTATTTTCGAGATATTTTCCGAGTGAATTAGTCATGATGTTTCGAGTTTTCTCTTTTTGCAAATTCATCACTGAATGAATTGCAGATTCTGTAAATATCTCTCAAATGCGTGGTTTTGAGAAAAACTTCAGGTGACTTTTCTTAAAGAGAATTTTTTTTTCGCGCTACAAAAATTTTTGGTGACAAATTTGTCTCAACCTCATCGTTTCCATGATATTCACAAAATAAAGTCTAGCTTTTGAAAGATCACTTGAAATGTTACGAAAAGAAACGTCGCGAAGTCATAATATTACAAGAGAGGATATTAAAAATTCTCAATATCCTACAGTGAGAGAAAAACGAAGTTTCGTTCAGAACATTTTTAATTAGAAATTATCGACGGAAAACTTTCTGGAATTAAAATTGCTTCATCTCAGATTTAATTTTTTCATCTGATAGTGAATTCAAGTTTTCTTGTTTAACTTCAAATTTGCTTGAAAATTTGATTTCACGATCGGTTTTTTGCAAATATCTCGGCAATTAATGGAGATACGTCCTTTTTGCCCTCATCCTTTATTTTAGCTCTCAAAATTCTCTACAAAAAAGGATCAGGACAAAAAGGCCGTATCTCCATTAATTCCCGAGATATTTGCAAAAAACTGATTATCGAATGGTTTCATAACAAACGAATTTTACGGATTTTAACTTTATATTTTACGAATTCATCGATTCCACTCAAAAAAAATTAAGCAATTACAAAAATCCATCGACATCGATCAACTCAATGTTCATCACAAACCTCTCAAAATTCCATCCGTAAAATTAATCGACTGAAATAACAGACGTGTGTTTCGCCAATTAAATTCTAAATTCAACAAAATCTGTATGAATTCACTATTCTCTATCACCTACTACGAAATGATGGAATTGATGGAATCTGTGAACCACAGCCTACGGTATCCCGAGCATTTACATGAGAGGTTGGGCCAAATTGAAATTCACCAGTGGCTCGTTTAAATCATAGAGAACTATCCACATCACCTCGACTGTTCTCTATACTCTGTTCAACTCGTCTCCTCTTCTGCTTCTAACGAATCGATTTTCAAATGTATCCCACGACCCCTGTGGACTTGCACTTTGTTCATTTTATCCGAAGACTTCCTGATTTCTATTTCCATCTGTTTCATCATTGATTCAATAAATTATTCACGAAACAATTTCGTTCAATCTTCATTTTCGGGAAAAATTCGGAGAGCCGCTCTGTCTCGGGACACGGGAACTCAAGTCAGGTCAAGGATAGCCAGGATGTGACGTCACGGGCTGTGCCTGGAGATCGATATCCCGTCGGCGCGTTACCCTCTACCAAAACGCACTCTCCTGTTTCATTATTTTTCCCCCTCTTCGCCCCAGATCTTAGAATAAAATCTCCCAAAATATTCTTGTTTCACGCAATCATTTTTCATCAGTTTCCAATAAATTCTTCGGAATACTTTATGCGCAATGAAGTATCATCGAAGAATTTTTTGGCAACACATCTGATAAGACAATTAATAAGAAAGATAAAAACAATATTTTTTCTTTTTCAATTTTTAATTTTTTTCACAAAGAAAAAAAAATCATTTCAACAGATGTTGAAATCTTGTCGTACATTGAGCATGACAGTACGTGGACCAGCACTTGATCCAAGATGCCGTGGTGGTCATCCAGTTTGGTCTGGTACAGGAAGACAACAGTCTTGTTCGTGGATGGACAGACAGGGACGTCCAGCATCACCACCGCCCCTCCACCCACGTGATTCACGTTATGGTTCACGTACACGTAAAGTAGAACTTTGTATTGAGCCAGGACAGTCGCTTGGATTAATGATACGTGGTGGGCTTGAGTATGGTTTAGGGATTTACGTGACTGGAGTTGATAAAGACAGTGTTGCTGATCGTGCTGGGCTCTTGGTAATTTTGATTATTTTTTTTATTTTCGTGAGGAAGTGGATTGATTGAATGAATTATTTTTCTGGCACAGGTTGGCGACCAGATCATCGAGGTCAATGGAACGAGCTTCGAGGAGGCAACGCACGATGAGGCGGTTCAAATATTGAAAACGAATAAACGCATGAGTTTGGTCATAAGAGATGTTGGTAAAGTTCCTCATTCGTGTACGACAAGCAGGCCAATTGTCGTACCGAGCTCAAGATACCAGGATCATGACCCACAGTTGATACTGGAGTCTCCCGGAAATCGTCCACCCAGTCCCTCGTGAGTTTAAGGAAAATGGAAGATGTTGATGAATTTTCAACGTTTTTGGTTCCATTCTAGAAAAGAATTCTAAAATTCTATGATACAATTCAAGAGCGAAGAGGTAAAACAAATAAGTCGATTTTTTTCACCGATCTTATCTTACAAATATCTCGGAAACTAATGGAGATACGCCCTTTTTGCCCTAATGCTTTTTTGTAGAGAATCTCAAGAGCTACAAAAACGCATTAGGGCGAAAAGGACGTATCTTCACTAGTTTCTGAGATATTTGAGAAAAACAATTGTCAGGGAAAATCGACTTATTCTGTTTTACCTCTTCGCTACTGAATTGATTTAGGGGTAAACGTTTCAGTGTTGAGAGAAGCCCGATTTTTTCTGGATTCATTCAAACCATTGATTTCCAAAGCACATTCGCATTTTTGAAGAATCTCCCCGATTTTCTTCACTTTTTTTCTGACCATCCACTGCAAAGTTATAATTGTCTAAATGCTGGACACTTTCATATTTTTGAAAATCAATAAGAAATTATCTCAGCTTTCATCTGCGATCGACTTCAGGTCGCTACAAGAATCATAATCGAAAATATTTATGCAAATATAAAAATCTCATTCAGAAAAATGATCTGAGTGGAAATTCATAACTTTTCAATGAAGAGGTAAAAAGATTCTGAAAAATTTGGGTTTCTTCAGAATTTCACTACGAAACGCCCCAATTTTTTTCATTTTTTCCCGGCCATCCGCTGCAAAGTTGTAGTTTCTCAAATGTCATTCAAGAATATCGTCTACTAAACAGTTTCATATTTCCGGAATTCTGCCCGTCTCCACTGCTTCTTCTTCGTCATCAAAATTTTTCAGCAGAAATAATCAACCCCTCTCCTATGAAACCGGA
>JABSMS010023680.1:0-10784 GCA_018902275.1 Aleiodes sp. PSUC_FEM 10030003
ATTATTTTTTTTTTTATGAAAATTAATTTGCCATGAAAATATTCAAATGAAATTTGAAATTTTATCGCTAATTATTCATGAAATTTCTATGAAATTATGGATTTTCGTACACATTTGAAGTCAATTATTCAATGAATCAATGAGATTTTTAGGCAAATCGTGAAAATTCAGCGCAACATTGCGTTGATTTTTCCATTGATAGCAAATTCAAGTTAATATGTTATTTAATTTTTCAACCGTCTTGGAGAATTCAGTTTGCTTGGTGAAATTCTAATGCTTGGTTAATATTGAAAATAATATGGTCCTTGAATTTTTCATGAAACATGAAATCACAGAGATAATTCGGTTCTAACTCAAATTAAAATTGAGGTTCTGAAATTTAATGTACATATTGACACTGAATCCTAATCTCTTTTACGGTCTTGCAAAATTCAAGATATTTCCTTCATAGCATTAGAATTTGATATCAAATTTTGTTCGATAATAATTCTTCACTCTCGTTCGGAAGTCATCACAGAATAATTCTTATATTATGGAAATTCATTTTCAATAAGTTGCATGGATTACTAACGGATTATAAGAGAGAGTTACTAACGGATTATTGATTCATCTAGTGAAAAATTTAAGTGAATAAAGAAATCAAGTAAATAAACTAGGATGGATTGTTCTCTGTCGATTTGCATACCACTGATTCTCATCTGCATTTCCCACGGTAAGTAGAAGAGTATCTATCCATTCATTTCTATTTGAAAATCTTTTGCAAAAACAGATACTGTAATGTTCAGGTGGAGACGGAATAAATCATGGAAAGGAGGCAGAAAATGGAGATTTTACATATTTTGCAAAAATCTTTGTATCCCAGCATGCTGAACTTATACACTGCGGAGGTGTAATAATCGATGAGTTCCACATTCTCACGGCTGCCCATTGCGTTGTATTAACACTGCTCAACGAAATAGTAATATCAGTCGGTACCAGTCAGATAACGGCAGAAAGCCAATTTTGGGGAGTGGACAAAATTCATGTCCATCCGCATTTTAAACCCTTGAAGACTCTTTCCTGCATGGATGTCGCCGTTGAGTTGTTTTTCCCTTGTCTTTCCGGAATACCAGAGGGGAGACAACTCTCCGAAAATGATATCGCTGTTTTGAAGGTACTGGACAATATTTAATTGTTTATTATGAATTATACAATAATTTTTTTTTTAAAGAGTACATCTCCCGAATAGAAACGGTACACGGAGAGAAAAATATAGGCATTTTTCTAAATGATTTTCAGAATAATTACCATGCCACATTATAAACATTGTCATTCTTAGGAGGGGTTTTCATGAAGCACGATAGAAAAATTCCCATGCTCTACATTATAATTTTTGCGTTTCATTCGTTTCAAGAATAGCCATTTTACACGTGGCTTTGAATGAAAATATCTCGAAATCTACTCAAAAGTTATCGAGACATGCTGCGAATGAAATCTAGCGGAAGGAACAACGCACAAAATAAAAAAAACTCCGTTTTTCTACAACTTATAATTTTCAAGATATTAATTTTCAATGAAAATTCAGAACGGACGCTCCACGTATGAAAATTTCTATACGGATTTCTTCTTTTCTATAAGAAATTGGAACCTTTCTTATAAGAATGGTTCCAGTCTTTTATAGGAAAAAAAATTTCCTTATAGAAATTTTCATATGTGTCAGGCGTCCAATTATTTGCTATCGGGCCTTGCACGTTGTTTCTGAACTACTCATTAAAAAATAAATATCTCGAAAAGTACTAGTCGTAGAGGAGCATGATTTGGCTTATTTTATTCGTTAATCTTTTCTCTAAATTTCATTCACAGCAGGTCTCAATAAATTTTGCATAATTTTCGAAATATTTTAATCGGAAGTATAAAATGGTTAATAAAAATGGACGATAGAAAGATCCCAAGTCTTGAGGTTCGTCATGTACCGAAATCTGTCGGAGGTACCCGACTATGTCCCTTCCTCTACCACATTATGAGGCTGGCATGAGAAAAATTCAGAAATAGAAGTATAAAGATTTTAAGTAGCCATCTAAAAATTATAAGTGCCAGCGTAATTTGTCTTTGGATGAATGGACAATTTTTCTTTAATTCCCACGGAACAAGTCATTGGCTAATATTTTCATGATGTCGCTTAACAATTATTGGAACACTCCTTCCTAAAAACTGAATCGGCCCAATCACTAATTCCTGTCAAAAGGACATTTTTCCATTAATAAACTCATAAGATGCCCCAGGCGTGTATTTTGTAACTGCTTTGTGGAGCTGAGCATCATATTTTTTTGTAGAATTTTCTCTCCGTGTGCTAACGTCAAAGTGAAAACGATTAAAGTCAGTTTTCGAATATGGTACGTCCCCGATTATGAATATCGTAGAATGAACAGTCATTCGCATAACGAACAGAATAATTTGAATTGGATTTTCGCTTCTCTCAGTCTAAAACGAAAGCCATCGATCGGTCAAATGAATGCCCGTGATTGGCATACCCCAATGAGGAATCTCCGATAGGAGAATATCGGATTTGGAGGATTTTTCCAAATCATCTTCAGAGTAGGGTTCGAATAAGACGAAATATCTCAAAATTTCATGATTATTTCCGTTAAACTGCCGATTCCTTAGGTAAAATTGATGCCTACAGAGACGGAAATGTAACGGAATGTTCAATCGTAACAATGAGAGCAATCCTCGATATTGAAAATAATAACTTCTTCCAAATCATTCAACGCAATTCATTGAGTGGTCACATGAGGATTGTGGCCAACGATTGACGTCAGTTTTCCAACGTGAGGCGTTTGTGATTGAAAATCTGGAATTGGCGGTCATTCGCGTAACGAACGAAATAATTTGATTCGGATTTCCATCCTCCTTAGTCAAAGACGAGAGCCATGGATTAGGGAGGGAAATTCGATTAATACCGTTTAAGATATATTCTTTTTTCAAAAAACAGTTTTACGTGTATATTTTCGAAACTATTCAGCTCATTTCCTTTATACTTATAGTTTATATTGAGACTAGTCAGATGTATACCAATTTTGAGCTGATTCCTGCGGTAAATTCGATGGTTATTACTGTTCTTGGGAATTTGGTAAAAATCGATATTTCGATGACTATTGGGAGATAATCGTATTAGCAATTTTGAAATTCATGAAACTTCATGTGACTAACATTAGATTTATATTCTATCATCCATTATGGATATGGATGAAATTGGCCAGTATATTAACTAAATAAGCTTCCATTGAGAAGCGTATTGCTAAAGTATTAGTGAAAGACGCTAAATCAGATCATGAGCCATACGATTATCCACTTCCTCATATTATGGATATCCGTACAATATGCGTCATATAAGATTAGCAATTGAGCTATCTGAAAGTCAATCAACACCAGACTACCAATTTTCAACTATTATAATTGCAGACAATAACGACCATGCCTCTAGGAGGGAGTATAACGAAAGTTGACTTGCCACAATCTAACTCATTGCCTATCTGTGGAGAATTGAGATATGCTGGTTGGGGTTATATGGAAGGACCAGTAATACCAAACCGTTTACAGTGGACCACAATGCTAATCACCGAACGAGAAGAATGCATTCACCATTACTTTTTGCTCAGAGATGAACACCTTTGCGCTGTAACCGTTGATGGCATATCATATATAACTCCTGTATGTATTTTTTGATTCATTGCTCAAATGATTGGAAGTTAGACCAATTCTTGAATTCCAATTGTATTGTTCTAGGGGGACAGTGGCTCTCCTTTGATATATGAGAACATTGTGTATGGTATAACTTCATTTTCCTGGGACGCAAGGCCAGATCTGCCTGCTGGTTTTACGAAAGTCTTTAGTCATATAGATTTCATTAAAAACGTCAGGAAGCTTTAAAGATTCAAAAGATGATTATAATTTAATATGCATTTTGAAATAATTTGTAAAAACACAAAGAATTATCATTAACCCAATTTCATACTAGTATCAATGAATTACTCCTGACCGTTGTTCACAAAAATTATTTTCCAAGATATTATTATATGAAAAAATAGAGAATGATAATACGAATTTAAAAAAAAGATTCACACCTCAAAAAGCAAAGCCTTATTCAAACTTTTTTTTTGAAAAATTTTGAACTAAGTGGTTTTAAGGAACCGACAGCAATGGTTGTGCGGTCTGAGTCCGGCATCGGCGGTCCCACCAAGTAATGCAATGCTACGCATGGTTATTACCTGTAGGCCAGTAAAGTTAGCGACGTTTCCTACACGAAGTAAAAAATCCACTGACAAGTAGCGTACCTTTGCACTAACGCAGGGGACGTTCCGAATGGACACCAATTAGAATTCAAAGTACCTCTCCACAAACTTTCGTATATTGCACCCGACTTTTTTCATCTGATTAAGAATTAATGTGCGCAACTGTATTTTAAAAGAATCAATTCCAAATAAAGCATATATTATCACTTCAAAAGCAAAGGGGCATAAGTTCTATTTTTTCGCGATTTTTAGGTAATGAAGTAAAGAATTCAATTAAGATCCAGTTGATGTTTAATTATATACACATTTGCGTACATCAAGAATTGGACACGAAGTACAATGAACATATGATGAATGGTATTATTATAAAAAAGGTACAAAGGTTTTCAATAAAGCAACGATTCACGATGTGCCTTATTCTCTCAGGACAATGAACAAATGGATGCACTATAATTAATATAAAAAATGTTCTAAAAAAACTTGTCACCCACAATTCTTAAGTATCTTCAACAATGTCTTCGACATCCTCATGAAAGCACTGATTTAAGTATAATTTAATTGCATGAAAATATTCTATAAACTAAAGATTAAAGAATAATAACAGTTTCATCAAAATTTGCTCGCTGCTCGAGTGATGTTTTCCACATAAAATATTTTTCTCAATGGCACCAGATCATATAAAATTGCACGTAAAAATAGTTACTCACCACAGATAACCTGCAACATTTATCATCAAAAAATAATCTCATATTCGCATTCAGTGTGATGTCAATTTGTACATAAAAAAGAAAATAATAAAACTTGTCAATAAAATTCTTAAACTTCAGTTTGTCCAAGTTCCTTAGTCATTAAAACATAACTGGGATTAGTAAAACTATCGGGAGTATCTTTGCGCAAGTCATTCTTCTGTTTTGGCATATTAACATAATTATCCTGTGTTCTAATTATTTCATCATTATAGTCATTATTGATTGTAAATCTATTATTATCACTTCTATTATCAATTTCATCATGAATCTCCATGTCATTGCGATCGTGAAATTTCAAATTGTGCGGTGTATTACAGTATCCAGAATCACGTTCAATTGAATTATCTTTAGCCGCATTTTTCATTGCCTGTCGTTGTCTTGCAAATTCGGCTCTTCTTTCATGAACATTAATTGGTTTTAAATAATTATCATCATCATTATTTTTTAACATTGGTGATAATTCAACAGCTTCTGAATCAGAATCTGAATTAATAGGATTTCTTTGAGGTGATGGAAATTGAAAGTGTCCCTTCTCAGAATTTCCTCTAGGACTAAAAATAACTGAATCATCTTTACAATTTGTTGGACTCATGCAGATATATGAATTTTCAGTTGCAGCACTCTTAGGTGGACATGGTGAATTAACATAATCACGTGTTGGTGATGAGAGAGCTTCGTGATCAGGTGCTGACATCATTGTCAAATAGTCATTCTGAATCATTGTATTCATATCCAAATACGGTGTGTTGAGATCAACATAGTGCATTTTAACACTATCATCCAAAAGATCACCTATACTATCAACTAAATCTGTGAATGTTGGCCGGAGCGTCGGTTTTGCTCTCCAACATTGGAACATTATGTCGTAAACTTCTTGTGTAGCAAATTCAGGTCTCTCCATTCTGTAACCCTCAATTAATTTCTCGTATTGTTTCTCAGCTTCCATTCCAGGATATGGAGTTTTGGCGAGTGTGAAGAATTCCCATAGAACAATACCAAATGACCATATATCGGATTGAGTCGAGAATACACGGTCTCGTATTGATTCTATTGCCATCCACTTTATTGGGAGTGGCGCATCACCTTTTTTCTTGTAATTGTCATCTTTGTACATTGTTTTGGCTAAACCAAAATCACATATTTTTACGATATTGTCTTCAGCAAGAAGAATATTCCTTGCTGCTAAATCTCCGTGAAGTACCTGAGAAAGTAATTATATGATGAGAGTCAAAAACAAAGTAATTATGGTGAATGGGTAACCAATTTTTAGGTAAATAATGTGACAATCATTGTGAAGTTCAATTGACAGGCTATTCTCAATGAAAATTGATACCACTTTGATCGACTACAATCTCTATATTCGCATATTTCCTTAATTGCCTCTCTTTTCGCAACTAAGCCCTTGAAACATTATAGTCCCTATGAAGGTGGTATTTATGCTTCTCGTTTGAATCCAAAGTGAATCAAATGGAGTGAAGCGAGTCATCGGCGCATGCGCAGGCCTTGAACAAGTACACTTCAGGGTGATGCGCTTTTGCTCGCTTTAGGGTGATGCTACATGAGATACAAGAAAGTCATCCTACATTGACATTCGCCTCAACAAAGGGATGTAGTCATTAGGAGAAAAAGTAGTCCGCCTGCAGTCGTTCAAAAAGAATTTGTATAATTTAATATTCATTCCTTCATCATGATGTAGGGGTACTACCACAATGGATGCAAGCGCAATGCAGCAAGAGTCAACGCGAAGCAACGCACATATGAAATAGTATTTTCTTTTGCGTTGATCTATACTGCTTTCCGCTGCGATTTGAGTTTATTGTGCTATCAACCTAACTTCAAGCCATTTTTCCGCGCCTCACCCCTCGCGTTCGCATTACATTTAGGTCTTGCTCTTCAGCCGTCTGGCTCATTTCTGACTCCAACGTGTGTGAGTTCTAACTTCTTCTTGACGGTATCGAAAGATTTCTATTTTGGAGACGAATATAGGTACACATATGCACCTCTCGGCTCTACGACTATTGATCCGAACGAAAAAATCCCACGCAAATTGATCCCAAAAAAAGAATCTCATGAAAATTGAACTAAAAAAATATGGGATAATAAGGAGAATTATACAAGATTTTCTTTCATGGGACAATTTTTTTTCGGATTTTTTTTGGGATAGATTCTCCTGGGTTCAATTGTCGTGACACCACACCTCTCACTTTGAAAGATACACTGTAGGGGAACGTAGGCTGGAACTAATTGTATGGATTGGGGAGCTAAAATATGCGAATAGAGAGATCATGCTGTTCAAATCGGGAAAATTCTCTATTCCGAACGAATGAAAGGGCTGGGATTCTACGGTCCAATTATCGCCCAATTATTCTTACCTTTCGCTGACTCAAATATTCCATTCCACGAGCAACTTGGAAGGCCCATGACAACAAATCCTGTGTGCAAATCGGTTTCAAATTCGAATCCTTGTAATCACCCCTGTAATTAGATCTCCATCCTGGCTGAACAGAATTATTACTAAGAATCATTCCATCTGGTGACATTGTTACACCCTGTGAATCAGGCCCGTGCGTGTAGCTTACGGAATCGCCATTGCCTGAGCCAATGCTGAGACTACGAGAAAATGATAATGCTGCATATTTTATCCTGCTTCATGGAATAGAAGAAGTGACAGGAACGTTGTTAAAACCACAGACCACATGCACCAAATGGTTCATCCAAGTTTTGTAATAATGTGAGATCATCAATGAAAAACCACCAGAAGACCATGAAAGTTTATTTGAAATTATATCAAGAGCATTATTAGGTTTATACATCGTTAAGTTAAGCACATATATACTATGTTAGTATGATTAAATCACTTGAGTAATTGGAAAACTTCCGTAATTTTTTATTTACTGACCTGTTATTACTTCCGACGCTCACTGAACGTTTCAATATTTCTAATCCAATTGTGAGATCAATTTTTCCAGTTGTCGGATCGATTTGATTGATAAATTCAGATCTATGGCGTAATAAATAGTTGTGCAAATTTCCGTATCTACAGTATTCAACAATCACTAATAGTTCCCCTGCAATATAAGAACATGTTGATTATTTTCTTTACAGGAATCATATTCTACATCATGTCGCGACAGGAATACAAACTTTTCGCAATGTTCTTCGTACAAGCACCCAGAAGATTAACTACATTCAGATGTTTGCCGAGGTGAACCATAATTTTCAGTTCACTTGCTAGCGCACGAATGTACGTCGATTCCGTTGAGCGTCTCACCATTTTAACGGCGACGGTAGTTATTTCTTCGTCTTCGACAATACCGTGGGCTTCGGCTTTCATGACAACACCAAATGCGCCACTACCCAATTGTTTTCCTGTCCATGGAAAGCGTAATTGATCAATGGCACTTTAGAGAATCGAAAGTCCATAGAAATTGAGTTTAAGTCGATGAGCTTACCGAATTTGAGCCTTTCTCGTGGGAATTCCCATTTCTTATCGTATGGAAGTAGTTCGGCCTGATCATCGACAGTCAATTCAGGATTCAGACACTCTAAGGCGCCTTCTTCAAAATGGGTTAAGCCTGCCTCCATCAATTGCTTCCTCAGCACCTATTGAAAATCGATTATTCATTATTAATCAATGCGAACATCAGAATGATTCATTAGTGAACTGGAAAAACGAAATGATTCTAATTCGTGATCACTTTTCTTCAAATGTCTTGAAATCAGAAAGAAAGAGATATCTTCACAATAACTTCTTTTGTAGCCGTAATTTCTCTCAAAGAAAGGTCATCCCAAAAAAATCACTATCTGACTGGTATTTTCAGACATTCTACAAAAATTGATCTCAAACGGAATTTCAAAATAGTTCTTCCCTCTCAATTGTTTCGAAATAATTTACCTTTTCTCGATGAACTTTAATGGTGAAGAATATGACGAGGATAGTCATTATAATTATCAAAATAACAACTAAAATAATTAGACCAGTTGATATTTCTTTAGCTTTAATTGTTATTTTTTGAAAAGCTTCAATTTTTCCGACTCTGTTTTCTGCTCGACAGGTGTAAGTACCACTGACACGTTCCAGCAAGTGCTCAATGTGAAGCTCACGTTTTTCATTAACTAATGTGTAGTCCTGCATAGATGATTCATTTGTGAAGATAAGAGGCACATCATCCTACAAATGCACAAATAAAAATTTGTAAGTTGTTACTGATCCTCCGGAACAATTTTTTAGCTTTCCGAAGTAAGGCAAGTTATCGCTTTGTCTCCAAAAATTCAAAATCATCGTTTTGAATTCCTGAATGTTATCAGACCTCTATAACATTTTCCCATAGTTTTCCAGACCATGCCTATATAAGTATACGTGCATGTAGGTATGTGACTAATTGTTCGTTTACCGGTTCTCATCAATTAAAAATGCAATCGAATGATTAATCGAAATTCGATTGTAAGGAAATTCGATCCACCAATTTCTTAGTTTTTCAACAAAGCTTCGACAAAATTGGTTCAGAACGCATTCTTTCACTATCGAATTTGGAAGAAAATGTACCGCAATAAGTATTAATGATTACAGAATTTTATGTTGATTTGATGCCGTATGATTTTCAGGTTTCCTGCATTATATTTTATTTCCATTTACATTTTCGTATTGATAAGTATGCATAAACCACCAGGACGTTCTAAGTGCGGTTCTGAGGAATGACATCCATCCTAACGCATACCTACCAACGCAACTCCATTCGCGAATAAGCGTTGCGAGCGAGCAACAACGTCCCTCTAATTATTATATTATTATATAACTTGAAAACTCACCTTCAACCAGGTAATGACGGGTTCCGGCATCCCATCAACGTAACACTTCAGTGTAATGTCTTCGAGTGTATCTATTCCAGCGTTGTAAGAATTTTCAGTTCCATTCAAATTTGTCTCATTTAGGAAATATGGCGGAAGTGGATCTAAAAGAAAATGAGTCGATGAAAGTACGTAAATTTATTGCACTTATTGCGTAAGTTTAGGGCAACTAATGAAATTCGAATTGAATTTCATACTTTACTGCCCTTGTATTATCATTAGTACATTACCTAACAGGTGTGGTGAAGTATTTTTCGATGAGTTTGAGAGTTGCAAAACGGGCCGGAGGCGAATTTTGCAATCACTCGAGTCTAAAAATCTTTACCACACGTGTAAGGTACAGTTTTTTATTGCACAACATGTGGAGAGTGTTACGGAAAGTGGTTACTTTCCGCACGGCGTGCGATACATACTATTTTGACATTGCTGCTACGTTCATCTAGCGCCGAAAAGTGCCTTTTCGTTTACTCGTAAACCGGAAATTCTTTCCGTTCACTAGTAAACGACACAGTTCTTCACTCGGAGTACGTAACATCACTGTCGAAATAGTATATTACACACCTAAGGAGGGAAGAAGTTAACCCCGACAAAAATTTGCCTCTCGAGCGAAGTGAGGGTGCCAAATTTTTGTTGAGATTGTTTTTCGCAACATGCGCGGTGTGTATGCTATTTTTTGAACCAAAGGAGCAAAGAACTCCGATCGAGCGAAACGAGGGAGGAAAGTTAGTTCTTTCCTCTCTCGAAAAATATGCACCACGGAAGGAAAAAAATCAACTTCGACCAAAATTTGGCACCCTCGCTTCGCTCGGGAGGTAAATTTTTGTCGAAATTAACTTCTTTCCTCTCTAGGTGCATAATGTACTAATTCGACACATGCGCGACGGGCTTTTTCAACTCATGTGATTGGTAGCCCGTG
>JABSMS010023691.1:0-10780 GCA_018902275.1 Aleiodes sp. PSUC_FEM 10030003
GTATCAAAGAGAAGTTCCCTATTTTCATTATTCCACTTCACTATTGACGCATTTGCATCACTACAGAAAATCCTATAAATCGAAATGTCAAGGTTACCGTGTGGCTCCAAAAAACTAATAATACTCGGCATCCGCATTCAAATTCGATCCAAAACTAACAAGTGACTTAATAGTGAAGTGTCAGATCAACTGAAGTTGGTTTTGTAAATATTTGGTTGTTCCGAAATATCTCGAGAACCAGAGGAGATACAGAAATTTTCATTAAAACCTTTTTTGTAGAGCGGAATGAGCTCTACAAAAAAGGTCCCCACAAAAATTCCCTATTTCCCTAAAATTCCAAGATATTCTCAAAAAACTCCAAAAATAAAAACATCACCCTTTGAACTTCACTACTAAATTCATCTTTGATTGATTGAATAAATGATGAATGTCAGGAGGCCTATTTTCGTATGCATATTAATGGTACATGCGTGTCTCCTATAAATTCGTTATGATCGAACAATAACGTTCACTTAGACAGATTGGGAAATGTCACACTGTTAAAATGGTGGAAACAGAGTGAAGGAGATAGAGAAAGGCAATGCAGTTTGATGCCTGGGGCTTTTGCAAGAAAATCGATCGTCAACCAACATTGGGTATCTATACATATGTATAGGTGTTCTCCATACAGTTGTGTGTTTGAACTATTGTTCACGTTATTTCACTTAACCTCAACACAATTTGAAAACACAGAATTCACCTCGATTTCTACGTTTGGCATTGACAATGACATTGACGTTTAATGCTATGATTTTTCTCTCCTTTTCCATTTATCGAACACTTATCGGCGGCCTGATTTAAGAATACAAACAGTTTGGTTCTTCACTTCTTTGATTTTTCGAGTTTACTTTTGGGGCTTTTGTTTGCAATACAAGAAGCAAACACGTGGTTTAGTGCGTATAACATTCTAACTTTGTTAAATCACAGTTTCTCGTGTGTAACCAATTTTTATTAGTGCAATTCATCAACTTTTAGGTAGTCATAAAGATTTTATGATTCAGTAGTGTAATAAAAAACGCGATAAGTCAAGCTCTGAGTGAAAATTCGGTTTATTTGGATATCTCGGGATCTGAGGGGGATACGAAAAATTTCATTCATACCTTTTTTGTAGAGGAGATTCAGAGCTACAAAAAAGGTCCCTACGAAAATTTTTCTATCTCTCATATTCTCCGAGATATTTCCGAAAAACGGGGAAAACTCAATTTAGTTCATTTTTCGTCGCGAATGAAATTCATCGAAATTCCTTTTTTCAACGCTAAAAGTTGAGAATTTTTTATTGAAAAAGTGATACTTGAATTTAAATGGAGAATTCGAATTTTTGAATAAAAAATTCAAATATCGCTCTTTTTTCTTCTGACACTATTCTCTCCCTGTAATTTACCTGTGCACTCAGTTGGATTCTGTCTTGTCTCACTCTGCATCATTGCTATTTCTTTACTTTAATTATTTTTTTCGAATATTTTTCTCTTTACTCGCTCACGCTCTCATTGATTACGAGACTTTTTTTTTCTTTCTATTAAAATTCTCAACGTGATGCTAAATTGTTCGATGCTCGACCTGTTAAAAACAAAACGACAAAAAAGAAAGAAATTGAAAAAAAATATATAAAATAAAATGAAGATAATTTAATTCCACGTTAGATTGGGAACCTACGTCAATCTCTCCCTCGTTTAATTTTTTACGTTCGATTTTTAATCGATAAAGTTTAAATGTAAAATGCTGAATTTCTTCTTTCTTTTTTTTTCGTACAACACACGTTTCATAGCCACTAACCTATTCTCACCGTCGATAGATGTCCCTTTACTTATTTCTGTGTCTATTCTTGACTTGATCAATTCGATAGAAATAAAAGAAAAAAAGGTTATAAATTCAAAGCCATTATTTTCACTTTCAGTGATAAAAAAAGAGATGATTTTTTTTCTTGTTTATTAGTTTGTTGATATCTCCGAAACTATTGGATTTACGAGAATTCATTAAGAAACGATTTTTGTAGAAAATTTAATTCCCTACAAAAAATGTTTCTTGACGAATTTCTCTAAGCCCAACGGTTTCGGAGATATTCGCAAAAGAAACAATAAAAATTTTCGTTCATCACTCAATTACGATAATTGATTACAAAATATTTACAAAATTAATTAAATAATTTTATTCAAGGTAAAAAAGTAGGGGAGAGAGTAACGTAAGATCACTACAACACTACACACAAGCATTAAAAGTTGGTGGTAAGTAGGAGAATATAAAAGAGAAAAGAAGAACATTAAAATTTGATCAAAAATAAATTTCTCTCGTGAAGAAAATTTAAATGAGTGGATATAAAATAAATATTAAGATTTTTTCATGCAGAAACATTTCTGCCTCTCTTCCTCAATCTGTGTACATAAATATAGTTTGCCATGTTATAACATTGCCAGCAATCTCTTCACGTTACATTAACCCGGGAGGCATTAGTTTAATTAAATTATTAATAAAATTGTGAATAAAATTCTGAATTAATAGGGAATAAATTTATTTTTGATCATTGTTAATTATTTGAGAATGTTGCATTAAGAAAACAATGGATTAGTTAATTTTTGAGGGAAAAATAAATTAGTAAAGATTGAGAATCATTTTTTTTCGTCAGAAGCAATCAAAGGACTTTAATTAAAAATTTATTGAATCAAACCAACTCACCAGTCAATAATCGCAGATTATCCGAAAGTGAAGTTAGCGAAAACGTTTTGTCTGACAATGAATGACTCTTTTCACTTATAATCACCGTTTTTGATAATCAACGACTAATAAAATATTAAATAAATTGGAATTGTATTGATAATGCCGGCTCACACTAGCCAACTTTATTAATTCACGTTTTGGCATATGGATTTTGTTATGTTTTGTATTCAAACGACCCTCGCACGACGATAGCCTCGCGCAGACTGATCGACGCGACTGTTGGTACGCTCCACTCAGTGCTCAAGCTCAAGTGCAGTACGCCCCTCGTTCATTTTCACTGGATATGAAAAAAAAGTACGAAAATCGGTGGGAGGGAGGACGAAGAAGGGACGCAGGAGAGGGGAAATGAAGAATGAGGGGGGGGGGGAGAGAAGTTGAACTTCAGGGAATTTGATTTCATCTGGTAATCGACGATTTTCTCATTCCAGAAAAAAAGGCATTGGAAAATAGTGGGGGAAAAATTACCGTCCGGTACGGGAAAATGAAGATTGTTTGAGAGAAAGATAACGACTGAGGTGAGTATATGTTTATTATTATTCTCTTGATTTCGGAGCTTTAACAATTTCCCGTACCGTCAGGTAAAATCTTGTCGCAATTTTTTGAATATGAATTATTGGCTCAGTTCCATTCGTTTCTCGTGAATTTCAGAAATTAAATGCTCTGTGACCTTCGAAATTCATCGAAACCTCCCATGAAAGATGAGGTTAGGATAAAATTTTTTACCGTACTGTCACGCAAAAATTCATCTCTAAAAAATATTAAATAAAAATTTTCATCCATGCTCCATTCGTTTTCCGTTAAGTTACGCTACCGTCCGGTAAACGATGAAGTTGATCCCCACAAATTTACCATACTGCCAAAGAGATTTGTCACTTCCAAAATTTCTTGCAAAAACCCTAAAAATTCCTCCAATCGTCAGTAAAAAATGAGGTTATTGTATAAATTTTTATCTGTCAGATAAAAAAATGCTTTTTTTTACCAAAATTTTTGAACCTGTTCCTCATGTAATCATCACATAATGGCTTTATCAAACCGAAAATTAATGGCGGCAATTTTTAATGATGTGACGTCATTTTTTCCCGAATAGTACGCTAATGTTTACATTGCAAATTAATTTTTTTTCAAATGTTTATTAACCTTCAAGGTAGTGTTATTCCGATTTGCAAGAGAAAAAAAAATTCTCCATCCATCCCCAACCGGAAATTATACTCTCTACTGTTATCGACTTTTTTTCAACTATTTCATTTATGAAATTGAGGTCTTTCTCGTTCTTTCTTTTTCGGTTATATAGCTTCAATGAATCATATAACTCGTGACGTAGGCTTTCGATTTGCACGAGTCTCTTTGTTATATATATTAACCAGGTGGTATAAGGGGGAACTAAAGATAGAGAGCAATTTTCTTAAATATTTAATTATGAATATTTGTTACAGATATTCTCGTAGGTAAAAACAGAATTAAACGAGGCTTATTTTCAATAAAATGCTAATACATGAAAGGAGAAATTTCATTTTGGAGTGAAAAAAATTTGTTTATACGTTGAATCGAGAGGAAGAATATCGGATTCCATATGATGCATATGAATGGCTCTTGATTGATTTCCATTGCCAAGAAATGGAAAAGTTTAGAATGGTAAAGAGGATTTTACTTTTTCTACAGTTTATTCTTAGAATCAGTGATGATTGTTTGATTCTTGTCATATAAAATATTTTGGAAAAAATAGGGCGAAAGAATCAATGGAAATGCAATAAAAATGGAAATGGAAGATTGAATTCAAATTCGGGAAACATTTCGATATCGAAATTCAGTTGAGTTGAAAGTTAAATAAATCGAGATATCATGTTTTTTTGATTGGAAATTTCGATAAAAATGCAAATAATTCATTCCTCGGAGATTTAATGAATTTAGATTTTACTATTTTCATCAATTAAATCAGAAAAGCGACAGGAGAAAAATCAAAATTGAAAAAAAATCGAAATTAAAAAAGAAAAAATTGGAAAATTTTGCAAATTAAAATTTTGGAAATTTTGAAAAAATCCAAATTTCAATAATTAAATTTTAAAATTATTTCGAAATGTCAAAAAATATTTTAAAAAAAATTCTCATTTTTTCCAAATTTCCGGAAAATTTTTGAAAAAAGAAACAAAAATCCCGTTGAATCGATTAAAAATAGTAACGTAAACACGTTTCTAAAATTTGAATCTGGGATACAGTCGAGTTGTTAGCAAACTTTTTTTCCCCTTCGGCTCTAAAATTCCAGAATCATCGTAATTCCATTATCACAGTTACTCCCGTGCCCCGCCCGAACTACTTTGCGTGCTCCCAATTTTTAAAATTGTTTACGAAATTCCTGGGGCTGTTAAAAAATATTCTGACATTTTGTTTTAACGTCTGGTTTTAAGATTCACTTTTTTCTTCTGACTTGTTACGTTTTTCTTCTCTTACATTTGCATAATCGTACACATTTGAATCACAGTTGAGACACATGTGAAAAGAGTAATAGTAGGCAATAGAAATGGAAGTCAGGGAGTTTCGAGAAATTCCCATGGGGAAAACGCTAATTCGGTCGCGGTTAGTGTGGTCAGAGTCAGTGTATGTCGTGGTATTAAACCGCGCGTCCCTGAAATAGCCCATGTACTCTGCGGCGCCGTTTTAAACTCCAGTTAGAGAGAAAAATAAAAATTTTGTGAAAGTTTCGAGATTTTTTGAAACTGAACAGATGGAACAAATTAACAAATTTTATTTGGAATTTTTCACGTTTCATTAATTTATGTAATTATTTTTAAATCCAGGAACTGAAGGGTCAGCAATGTTTTTGGTGAAATTAGTCTGCGAAATTTTTAGTCTTGCAGAAAAATTGAGTTAAAAAATCCGATATGATTAAATATTTTGGGCAGGAAGAACCGATTAAGTAATGAAGTTTATGGATTTTTTTTTTGTGGGGGGGGGCGGGAATTGATGCAGGGATTCAAAGGCTTGAAAGATATTTCTGCGAATATGAAATTTTAAATTAGTTAATCTTCTTTTTCTAGAGTAATTTTATGAATAAACGAAATGATTGAAAAAATAAAATACTTGAGAAATATTGCGGCTGATATAAAATTGTGAATCAGTGCTAGTGGGAATTATTTTTTGAAATTTTTTTAAAAGATCAAAGAAATTCACCTCACGAAATATTCTCAAAAGAACTGAATTCAATTAAAATTGACCTAAATCTTTTTTCCCGAATCTTTTCCGCCTTTTTCAAAAATATCTCGAAATCTAAGCGAGATAGCCAAATTTTCGTGAGGACTAATCTTGTCGGTCTTTTTCCGCTCTCCAAAAAAGGTCTGAATCAAAATTTCCGTATCTCCTCTACATTCCGAGGAATTTCCAAAAACCTCGAGACCCATAAAAATGAATTTCCTCGTTTTACTGCAAAAACTGAAAAGTTTTTGGTAAATATCCCAAAATCCGAGAAAGATAGAGAAAAGTTCATAAGACCCTTTTTTTCCGGTCCACTTCCCGAAAAAAGTCCCCATAAAAATTCCGAAATGTCCCTAGCATTGAAAAATATTTACCAAAAACTAAATCCAAACAAAAATCGTTTCGACTCGTTTTATCACTGAAACTTCGTAAACTCATTATTCAGCAACTATGAATATAATATTTCTCTCGTCGAAAAATCCGCGTTTTATTTTTATGCATCAAGTTCATTCCAGTATCGATTTTATTGGCCACCATTTCCTAGAAGCGAAGAAGTAGAGTAAAAGGAAAAAAATCGGCGAGTAGATGAAGTGGAAGATATTGATAAATACTTCATGTTTCTTTCCGGTGCATTTAGAGTTGCAACTTTCGTTGGCAATTCGATTTCATGGAATACGTGCGCAACTTGAATATTCAACGTTAGTCATCACATCAATCGTTCAATCCAATATAAATAATTTATTGTTCACGCCGAGAAACTCCCGAATTTATTTATCGAGGTCTTTCCTTTTTTAGAAGAATTTTTTTAGACTGTTGTGTACATTATTTTGAGAATATCTCGGAAAATATTGGAGTTAGGAGGAATTATGAAGAGACCTTTTTTGTAGCTCTTGAAATTCTCTTTGAAAAACATTTCGTTATTAATTTCGATAAATCCACGCGTTTCGAAGATATTTGGGAAATAAGTGAAGTTGAAGTTTCGATTTATTCTATTCGAAGATTTTATTATTGAGAAATCTCCGAAACTAGTGGGTGCAGCGAAAAATCTTTTATTTAATTCTATTTCCTATGAAAAAGGTTTCATGAGATTTTTCTCGTTCCGAAGATATTCGCGTTTGAATAAAAAACCGAAAGATCCCAAAAGTGATGAAAGTTAATAAAAAAATTCTTGAGTCACCATTTTGAGGATTTCTCTTAAACTATCGAAGATACAAAAATTTACCAAGAGACCTTTTTTGTAGCCCACAAAATTCCCCACGAAAAAGGTTCCTACACATTTTTCTCTAAACCCACTACTTCCGCGGATATTCCCGCTTGAATTCAAAAACCCCGAATAACTCCAAAATCATCAATAAAAACTTTCTTCACGACCTAATTTCAAGAATATCTCAAAAACTATCATCTCCCCGAGAATTCTTCAAGACACCTTTTTTGTAGTCCACAAAATCCCCCAAAAATCCGACCACCCAAATTCCCCGGAGCCCACTCTCTGCCGCTTGCCCTTCAAAAAATCATAAAAAAATAATCCTTCTCACTCCATAAACATTCCCAATGCATCAAAATACTCCATTACTCCACCTCGCACTCTAAATCTAGACCAAACTATGGATAAACGAAGGCCACTAAAAACTGAATCTAGCATCGTCTTATCTCCAGACACATTAAGTAAACAATTCACAATACAATATAAAAAGACGCATTATTTTTCAGCAAGGATTTTCGTAACGTGCGTCACAGGAAATTCCATCTATTTTTAACCCGAAAAAATAAAAGTAAACCATTGAAAAACAATGTTTTTCCTCTTTATTTTTTATGAAAGTTTAATTGGCCCAGTATTTAAAGAAGTTTAATTGCTCTCATATCAAACAGATAAGAATCATTATGGAATTAAAGAATGAATAAAACAGTTAAACTTTTCCTCGAGATGACAAGTTTAGGATTTGTCATTAAGCCTCGAAAGACAGAGGCAAGAGATTTTCTGAAAACGATAACGATGTGCGTCAATGCTGATATGGTCTTGTCTTATCGATCTGTCGTCTAAGATGAGTTCTCGACAGTATATATGTCCACAATTGTATATATCAATATATATACCTATATTGTCTGATAATGTGGGGTGACTGTGAGTGTAAGAGGGTGCATGGATTCGCAAATGGGAATTGTGGAGTTGTCTTGGTTGCCGTGGTAACACAAGGACCTCTCATTCACTACGTAACGCACTTGTACAAATAAATTTGTGGATGGTAAATTATTACCGTGATATTTTATTTTTTATATTGAGGGAACGAGAATTATTGCGGAAGGAGTTTATGAAAGTTATTGGATTATTGTGACTCACGAAATCGGAATTAATAAGGGCTTTGTTTTTTTGGGGGAATTAGGTGCGAGGAGGGGGAGATGGGGAATTTAGGAGGGGATGGTTTTTTGGGAATGGCAATGTTCGGAGATGAGTCATGAAAATTTTTATGGACGGTTTAGATGTGGAGATGAGGGAAATTGAATTTCGAGGAAATCGGATTATATCTGTTTTTGGGGAACTTTGGGGTTTTCGAGGATATCTCAGAGGTGGAGGAAGAGAGGGGGAAAGTGGGGAAGGCGTTTTGTGTAGGGGAGAGCGAGGCCTACGAAGGGATCATTAGGAAAAAAATTTTATGCGGTTTATTTTCGGAGATATTTCGAAAAAAATGGAATTCTCAATTAAATTCATCGAGTTTTTTCACTTTGTCTTCAATTTTTTTTCAATGTCTTGGAATCAGAGAGGGATGGAGCAATTTTTTAATAACCGGTTATATAGCGCCTTTTTTCGTCTTCAAAAAAGGTTTGTACAAGAAGTTTCCTAGGGCCCCTAGACGCGGAGATATTTGATAAATTCTGGACAAGATTTTTTTTTTGAAGAAAATATTTTCCTAGCGATTTAATTAGTTTTAGAGAATTTCAAGAGCTACAAATAAGCATGAGGGTAAAAAGGACGTATCTTCATTAATTTCCGAGATATTTCAGAAAAACCATTGAAAAAATCGACTTATCCTGTTTTACCTTCTCACTACTGATTTGAATTGATCCAAAATTTTGCACCTTGTCTCCAGTTTTCGTTGAATATCTCAGAATCTAAGAGAGATAGAGCGATTTTCGTTAGAACGTTTTTTGTAGGGTTTATTTTCCTCTACAAAAAAGGTCCCTACAAAAATTTTCCTATCTCCCTCCGATTCCGAGATATTCCCAAAAAACTAATCAATCGCATTAACTCCACTCTTCATTAATCAACGCTGATTCACTCAACCTTGAAAATAATAATGAAGTGACTAATCCAGATTCTTCCAGACACTACCCTCCCGTCGCACATTATCATCATCATCTCCGCGATATTACACTCTCAAACACGAATTTCTTTGTTCAAAGATTCTCTCAAGTGAGAGCTCTTATTATGATTTTTTTTGCTCCGGAAAAAAAACAAGTGAAAAAATGTGACACGTTCGAGTGCCACAAAAATGAAAGCATCCCCCATTAGATATGAAACGGGTAACATCCGGCAGTTGCTATCCAGGCTTGTCTACTGTTCACTGGCTTGGTTAAAGCCATTGACTATATAAGCATCAAGCTGTGTAGAGCGGATATTTTTGTTCGTGGATATTATCGATTGCATAAACTTCATTCTGTCTTGCGTTTTTTTTTAAACATTCTCTGTAACTGAAAGAGTTCCTCACAATTTTTTTTCAGCGGAAAGAAAAACTCGATGGTTGACTGTTGAAGGGAGATAAGAGTACAAATTGGGTGTGGATAATTTTGAGAATATCTCGGAAACCGTTGAAGCTAGGCGAATTTGTCAAGAGACCTTTTTTGTAGCTTATGAAATTCTCCATGAAAAAAATCTCGGTTTTAATTCTAGTGAAAATAGAATTCAGTAGTGAAGACGTAAAACAGGATAAGTCGATTTTTTCTGTGAATGGTTTTCCTGAAATATCTCGGGGATTAATGGAGATACGTCCTTTTTGCCCTAATGCTTTTTTGTAGTTCTTGAAATTCTCTACAAAAAAGCATCAGGGCAAGAAGGGCGTATCTCCATTAGTTTCCGAGATATTTGTAAGAGAAGATCGGCGAAATAAATCGACTTATTCTGATTTACCTTTTCACTACTGAATTATTTTTAAAATTTCATTTTTTAGGAAAAACTCAAGAACGATTTCGATTTTTAAGATCCAATAAGCATTGAAATTCGAAACCCCGAATTTTAGCGATACAAAATAAAGTCAAGGAAAACTCCAAAATCAACAAAGTACAATTTCTACTGAATAAATTAGATGCTCTTAGCATCACAATTGCCCTAACATGGATACCGGCACACCGAGGTATAAAGGGCAATGAAACGGCAGATGAAAGTGCAAAGAAAGCTACTAAAAAACAGCCCCACAATGTATTTCCCCTAGTCTCTGAAAACAAAAGACACTTACTGGGTAAAGTAAAATGAAATGGGATGAAAAACGGAGAACTTTAGATACAAAATTGCGTCGAACGCGAGATAATACTTTGAAAGTCGATTCTCCCCGAATATCAACCCGATGGGACGAAGCAGTAATTTGTAGACTAGGGATTGGACATACAAATTTTAGTCATATAGGGGAAGGTGGGGTAAAATGAACACTCGAATTGAGCGGTTTGAGATAGAGATTTTCTGATGATTCCATTGGAAAGCTGAGGAAATTTTAGTAAAAATACATGTCTCAAAATAATTTTTTTTTATTTCTTCGAAAATTCGAGTTTTCTGGTCAAGATTTGAAGGGGTCCCCCTTTCCAAAATCTAAAAAAATCACTTTTTTGGGAATATCTCCGGTTCTATTGGTCGTAG
>JABSMS010023702.1:0-10778 GCA_018902275.1 Aleiodes sp. PSUC_FEM 10030003
TCATTATTTTTATAATTAAAATTTAATTTATTAAAATGGGAATGGAAAATTTGATAAAAATTATCATTTTCACTTTCTGACCTGAGGACTCTAGTGCATTTGCAAGACTATTTTGGAAAGGAAAAAAACTAGGAATCCTTACAAAAAAAAAAATCCACTCTTCGCACATACTGTTTCTTTTTTTCAATCATTTTTAAATTCTAAATAACAATATTAAACCTAAAATTTTATCTTAATTCATTTATTGATTTCTTCATTCAAAAAACCTAGCTACTCACAGTATCAAAATATTTTAAACTAAACTCGGCCACGAAAAAAAATTGAATAAAAACGTTTTATTAATATTAATTTAATTAACGATTTTTCACAAATTTTTCTGGCCATTTCAATGATTTATTTAATTATTTTTCACCGCTTTTACAGCTTCCAGTGGGCATGGTTTTTCTTGTCTTTTTTAAAATTATTTTCAATCATTCAGGAATGTCACTGCTACCAAATACTGTTGTTATTATATCAAATATTCATTAACAATGTGTGGGAAAAAACATTCTCTTCATAATTTTTTCGCACTTTAGTCGTTGCATTAAACACGTAAATCACGTGCAGACACTGTTGATGTTTTTTTTTGGATTTGTGTAAAGAATTATTTATGTCGAAAATTTTGTAACCAAAATTAGAAAATTCTCACTCGTTTTTACTTAATTTTATTAAATTCAAAATAAACTCCGTAGTGAAGAGGTGAAGAGAGGAAAGTTCATTCTATTCATCGTTCAGTTATCATCAAATATCTCAGAAACTAAGCGAGATACGAGAATTTTCATCATAAAAATTTGCCTATCTGCCTTAGTTCTGAAGATAATTCAGAAAAACGAAGTTCATAGAAAATTCCACTCATTACTTCCTTTCAATTTTCATCGAATATCCCCGAACTTAAGAGGAAAAAATTTTTGTCATGACCTTTTTATAGAAAAAAGTCTCGACAAAAATCTCTCTTCATGCTTCAGTTTCCGAGATAATCGATTAGAAACATCCTAATTCACCTCTTCCCAAGAGAATTGTTAATTTATGCAACAAAAAAATTTAACAGTGTCAACAAGGGAAAATTTCTATTGGCCCCGTGGATGTTTGACGGTTTTTTTTTAAATTTCGTATGAATGATTAAAAAATTGATTATGCTTCTGCACATACATGGTTTGTGAAAAATTTGATTGAGCAATAAATTCGAGGATCTCGCAAAATACGATTTCATAATCAACGCAAAAAAGAAAAAAAATCACACTAAAGCAGCAAAATAATTTTACATAGATTCAACCTAATATCATCAATTCATACTTCACGTATTCAATTGTAATCAAACGAAAGAAAAAAATTGTCATAATTGAATAAGCAATGTCTAACGTTGTGACTTCATTGTACATATTTACAATCAATCATCTCATAAAAATTAAAGGGATTAAGCAATTCCCCTGATCGACTGAGTGAGATACTTTGATTTTTTTTCATTTTTTTTTTTACTTAGTACGTTGCAAATAATAAATTGTAGATACCTTAAGTGCGAATTACAAATAATTCAGCTGTGTAAATTATACAATTATACAATGATTGAATTATTCAAACTTTCAACATATCGCATAGGTTTTTAAATAATATTTTCCTAATTCTCAATCAGTTGATGGCTTTGTACGTCTGCGATGATGATTACGCGCTAATGCATGAATTATTGTTACTAAAAAGTAACATACCATTAGCATTACGAATTTATCAAAGAGCCATGATATCGTTGTTGTTGACTCCTGAAATAATGTTTAATAATTTCATCAAATTTGTTTATTGAAATTAATTTTTTTTTATTTTACGTAGTGAAGAGGTATTATTTTTTGCCAATTATCTCGAAATTCAGGGGGAATAGAAAATGTTTGTTGAAGGCTTCTTTGTAGCTCGTTTTTTTTCTACAAAAAAGGTAATCGCCAAAATTTCGCTATCTCCCTTAGGCTCTGAGGTATTTGGAGAAAATGAGATTGATGATGTTTCAAGTAACGTTTGCTTTGAGATCAGTTTTTCTTTTATTAAAATGTTTGCGTTTGCTCTTATCCCATTTTTTGAATTTATTTTTCTTGTGATTTTTATTCATCGTCGTCACGGCAATCGATCGTTTTTAATATTTTCATTTGATTTTTCATCCATCACTTTTTTAAAAGTTGATGGTGTTTGGGAATTTCGAGGGTTCTAGTGAATAGCAAGGGAAATTTGAGGTGGAAAATAATGGAGTACAATCCTCGCCGGACCTACAGTTTCCGAGATATTCAGAAAACAATTTTTTCTTTAAAAGTCCTATTTTCTTCATTCTCTCGGTAAATATTGGTCCACAATTGATTATATTACAACATTTTCCGACTCAAACTGTTCTGGTTTGAAAATCTGTTCTTGAAAATCCAAATACTTCATTTTTTCAAAATTTAATTTTTTTTTAAATGTTAATTATCTTGGTAGCTAATGAAGACAGGAAAATTTTCGAACTTGCCCTTTTTGAAGGATAAAATTAGAGCTACAAAAAAGGTCACAACAAAAATTATCCCATTGTTTTGACCATGATTAATAAAAACTGATCGCACATCATCTCATCCTGTTTCACCTCTTTACTATTGATTGAAAATCTAAATTTTTCAGATTAAAAGTTAATTTTCAACAGTTTCCATGAAACTCACCACTGAAGTTGCGTTGTGCAATTTATTTTTCTGCTCAACCAAATATTTTTTAAGTGGCTCCTGGAATTTTTGTCCAACATAAGGTATAACAGCCAGAAGGCCAATGACTTTGTCCAATAATTCTTCATTGAATGCAACAATAACAGCCAATTGTTGTATATGCATTTTAACAATTGCCTTGCCGATCAATGTAGCCCCGAAGAAAGTCCAAAATGGAATGCGATAGTGGCCACAGGTCAGCCCAGCAAGGTCAAAGAGTGGATTTGGAATCTGAAATAAAAATCATAGATTGTTATTTACTTTCCTTCTTGTTTTTCTTGAATATCTCGAAATCTAAGGGAGATATAAAAAAATCGTCCGATTTTTTTTGTAGCTCTGATATTCTCTACAAAAAAGGTCTCCACAACGATTTCTGTACCTCTCTTGGGTTCCGAGATAATTAATAAAAACTAGAGCTTCAAAACAAGAACTTCACTGTGGAACTCAAAGAACGTAATTGCACTAGAATCCGTTGTTGAAAAATATTTCTATATAATGTTTGCATTTTATCTTATCCCATTTTTTTTTCATTCATTCATCCACTTTTATTAACTCGCAATTCAACAATTTTCCACTCATTCTCATGAATTAGAAATTACTTTTTCGACGCAGCAAGTGAAAAATGTAGATTTTTATTTAAAAAAAAAAATTACTTCCGGAAAACTGAATTTTTTTTAATTATCTCGGTTATTATTGGTCCAAAATTGATTGTATTATAGCATTGTTCAGCTAAAATTTCTCTGGTCTAGCCAATGGAATATTCAAAATTTTGAAAAAACAGAAAATTTATTTTTCCCAAAACGCATTTTTCCAAAACCTTTCTTGTCGAGTAGAATTCAGAAATCCTATGTAATTACTTCTGCAAATATCTGATTGAGCAAAGTCATTGGAAAATGTGAGATTTTTTTGTGGAGAATTTCACGAGCTACAAAAAAGTATTCGTGATAAATTCTCCTAAGCCTCATAATTTGCAAGCTATTTTGAAAATAAGCTAGACAAGATTTCTAAACTTCTTTCTTTGCCAATTAATTATTAGAAATATTAAAAAAATTATGAAAAAATAATTTTAATAAAATTACCGATGCACAAGCAAGAATCCCTAAGAATCCAGCCTTCTGCACAAAATGTTTCATTGCAAGTTTCAATCTCATAAGAATTGGAACATTTTCACCGCTCTCCATAGCCTCAAGTGCCTCAAGCTCCTTCAGATCCTCCTGATCATAATCATGAGTTTTTTCACTCTGCCTACTATTTCTAGCAGCTCTCGCCATGAAATACGGTGGTAATTCACCAAGTGCTGTACCAGCACCCCAGAGTATAGCCTCAATTCTAACTTTCCTCATGATATTGAATATACTAGCTGTCCATGCCGGATCAATTTCATCTGGACAAACAATGTGATCTGGATACGGTGGCTCTGGAAAATTCAAACCACCGCATTCATAGGCCGCCATTGTAACAGCAGCTATGTGTGGTCCTAGATAAAGTACAAACGTATGAAGACCCGTTCCAAGTCCAACACTTGATAAGACGCCAAGGCCAACCCAGTAAAGCCACCAAATCAGACTATTTTCCCATTCTTTAAATATCTGAAAATGGAATTCGCATGGAATTAACAAAAATCCGATGAGAAACAAACGGAATTAACTATTTGAATAAATTATTTTGAAGGAGAGTTGAAAAACGAAGCAAGTTATCTCGACTTGCAATGAGTTTTCTTGGATTATCTCAAAAACTAAGCGAAAAGGCGAAATTTTAGTCAAATCCCTTTTAGTAGAGGAGATTCAGAGCTCCAAAAAATTTTCATATGAAAATTTCGTTATCTGCTTTAGTTTTAGAGATAATTAAAGAAAAACTTAATATTGGATTCCAGTCATTGCTTCCTTTCAATTTCCTCCGAATGTCTCCCCAATTAAGAAAGATAGGAAAATTGTTTCCCAGATCTTTTTTGTAGAGGAAAATTTGAGCTACAGAAAAAATCTCCACACGAAAATTCCCTATCTCCCTGAGTTTTGAAGATAATTCAAAAAATCGGAATTATTAGTAAATTTAACTCATTCTTCTCTCCAGTTTTCATTAAATATCTTGGTAACTGCAAGAGATAAGAAAATTTTGTCAAGACTTTTTTTATAGAGAAATCTGAGATGTAAAAAAAGCCTTCGCAAAAAATTTCTCCATTTTTCATAGATTTCGAAATATTCTAAAAAAAAAGATTACAAAAAAATCGACTCATCTTATTTTTCAAATTGTCATTGAAATATCTCGGAGTCTATAGGAAATAGCGAAATTTTCATTGAAATCTCTTTTATAAAAGAGAATTACCGCTACAAAAAAGGTCCTCATAAAACTACTCTTTCACCGATAGATTCCGAGATATCCTCAAAAAAATTATCAGATGAATTGACAAATTTACCTGTTGATGAGGTCCATTTACATATCTAAGTGTAACTAACACACAAATAACAATAAATCCACTCCAAACAGTCTTTCTGTACTGTAATAATCTACTTGCTAGACTAGCAATGTCAATCAATAATTCTCTGATAAAATAATTTAACGTTGTAATTGGATGATGCCACAGCGTCAAACAATCTGGATCAATTGTATCACTATCATCTTTTGTTTTCTCTCTTGACTGTGTTATACCATCATCGCTTGACAATTTTTGAGCACCATTCAAATTACTTGATTCTTTTCCACGACGGATTGTCGTTTTTCCCTCCATGCTCTCCTCCAATCGTGTTATCTAGGGAGAAAGGAAAATTAATTGACAATTTCTCTTTTAATAATTCAGTAATGAAATGGTGAGGTCCAAAAATCGCGTGAAGCTTATTCTTGAAATATCTGGAGAATCGTTGGGTTTAGGAGAATTTATCAAGAGAGCCTTTTTGTAGACCATAAAATTCTCTACAAAAAAGGTTTCTGACGTTTTTCTCTAAACGCGAGATTTTCGGAGATATTCACAAAATAATGTGAACTTAATTCAATAGTAAAATGCTTAGGCCTGAGAAGTCGTTCGCGCTTGTTTTCGCAGATATCTTGGAAACTATGAGGTTAACAAAAATTCATCAGGAGACCTTTTTTGTAGAAAATTAAATTTCCGACAAAAAAAGGTCTCTCAACTATTTCTCCTAAACCTCATCATTTGCGAGATATTTGCAAAAGTATCTGATATTTTTCTTTAAACTCGTTAGTTTCAGATATTCGCAAAAGAATGTGAACCAAATGTTTTTGATCGTTTTTTTTTTCACCACGTCATTACTAAATTATTTAAAATCGAGGATAAATATTAAAAAAAATTTAATTACTGGTTTTCACAATTCAATTTAAATACAAGAATTAAATTATAAATTGAAATGAAAAAGAAGCATCAAAAGTGTAGTGTAAAAAGACCGATATTTACGTCAGAATCATCGATATTCATGTCAATAACTAAACAATCCTCAACTCTTTTACGCTCCAATGGCACGAACAATACATTATTACAACTATAATTATCAATATTAACACGACTATACATTTAAATCCTCTATTTATCTAAATAATTTGTTCTTTAATCAACAAAATAATGAGAGAACTATAAAGAACGTTGGAATTAACTACCATGTGGGGAGAGGTATTGGTTATACACAACAGTAAATTGTTCTGAAGCCGTGGCATGGCGAGGAGTCGGAGGTCATTACGAGCCAAGGGTCATAATACTATTTTCCCCTCTTTGTCAATCATTCATCCTCTCATTTTAGTTAACTTGCATCAGTTTAAAACTACTGCGAGGCGAAGGAAATATTCTATCCGAAAATTCAACAACTACTTAATCAGTTTCAAATGCTAATTGAGGCTGATAATAATGCGAAAAATATGGAAATTTTAAGTTTTGTCGGGGAACTAAGTGGAGATACTTGAAGAAAAGGAATTCTGTTAAGATTATTACGTAGATTTTTTTTCCATTTTATGTACTTTTTTTTAAATTTTTAATAATTTTTGTAAGAACCTTCTTTGGAGGAATTATTTTTCACTACAAAAAATGTAATCCCGAAGATTTCTCTATCTCAATTATCTTCGGAATTATTCTGAGAAAAACTGAAATACTTATACTGAATTTTTCAATAAAATTTGAAATAAAGAAAAAATTATTACTCCTTCATTTTGTAGACATTTTGAATATATTTGAAGCATGGTAATATTCAAAAAGTGATGGAAAAAATTGAAAAATTGTGAAAATGAAAACACATCGTGAAATTGCATTTTTTGCAGCGATTTTAGACTTTGTGTGATGCAAATAAATTTTTAAGAAACAATGAATCTTTTTTAAAACCACAATAAATATGTTTTCGAAGAAAAGAAAAATAACGAAAATTCTTCGAAGATGATTCAAATTTTTTATGTGAATGGAATGAACTTATTTTTAAAACAATTCTCGACAATGTGAAAATTTTTCTCCTCAGTGATAACTAAATTGGGGGATTTTGAAAGTTGGAGCAGTGCCAATGGTAAGCGAGGGAAATTTTCGCTGGAAAAATGATATAATACAATCAATTTGACAAAAAAAGATAATGCAGGTAATTCTTATCTTTTAGGTTGTCTTGAAAAGTATTTGAACAAAATTGATGGAATTATACCATTTTTCAGTGCAAATTTCCCCAGCAACCCAAAGAAATTATTAAAACTTCGAAAATCCATCAACTTTATTTTTGAAAAGAAAACAAATTAATAATTTAATGAAAAAATGCGAACAATTTTTCAACGTGAGAACAATTTTTGAGTGAAAAAAAATATAATTTTTTTCCAGTTTAGAGTGTTTTTTTTACATCAAAGGTAATTCAGTAAAGAAATGATAAAGGAAGATAACTCCAAAAATCTTATCTTGCTAATATCTCGAAAATTGCGAAGCTTAGAAGCATTTATCAGGAGACCTCTTCTGTAGTCCGCAAAATTCTCTACAAAGAGTGACTCATGACGTTTTTTTCCTAAGTCCATTCGTTTGTGAGATATTCGCAACAGAACATAACTTTTCAAGCAATCTTCCTCAGTTCCAACTATTTAGCGAATATCTCCGAAACTATTCGATTTAGGAAGATTTACCAAGAGATATTTTTTGTAGCCTACAGAATTATTTCTAAAAAAGCTCCCCTGATATTTTTCCCTAAATCCACAGATTTCGGAGATATTTACGGAATGATGTACAGATAATTTAATGGTGAAATTCTAAAACTCGAGCAATCGAAAATTATCAGGTTCACAGGAATAAATCAATAATACAAAAAGTGTCTCCTGACATTTTTCCCTTAACCCACTCTTTCCACAAATATTTCCGGAAGCAAACAAATGTTTAACTGAAAGAAAACAAGTTGTGATAAATTTAAAAAAATATTGGAAACAATTGCAAATAATTGCGAGAAAAAAAAAATTGAATCATGCGTTTTTAGAGACAATTTGTACCATCTCAGCTTTTGTCCCAGAAACACGTAGACCACGTTCTCTCAGTAATACTCTCAGACGATCTTTCGTTAATCTTCCAAAATCGTTGTAATTGTTTAATAATTTACTGGAATTACCAGTATCATCTGTATCCTCAGTAGAATTACCACCAGCACCACTGGACTTACGACCTACCCTCCTTCTCACCATTGCCACGTGATTAGTATCCAAAGATTTTTTTCATTCAAATCAATCACAAAAAGATTCTTCTCCTTTATTATATTAAACTCCAATGAAACTATTATCATTCACTGTTTATTTTTCTTGCAAATGAAAATAATTTTAAACTTCAATGACAATTGTAGCGTCAATATTTCCCCATTAAAACGATGAATATTAATTTTTAAGGTTATTCCAACTCAGCTGAAGATATTTAATGAAAAAGAAAAAGTTGAATTAAGATGAAAAAGAAAATTATTCAATTGAAAAAATTCATATAACCAAGAAGTGAAAGTTGAGGAGCTGGTGAAAGTGCATAATTACAATTAACCAAAGAATAATTGATTAATTTTATTTCCAAAATTCAATTAATAAAATGTGTCCAAGAATTCTGGGACACGTAGTGTAAATTCAAATTAGCTGAGTTGACAGAATTGAGTGTGTGATAAAAAAAAGAGAATGAAAAAATAATGGAGAACAAAAGAACTTTACCTTACACAACAATAAGTTATTCTTTATTTAATAATAAAAATTCTATTTTGTTTGGCAGGTTGTCAGTCTCCTAGTATCATTGGTTATCCTTCTTCATTAATTCTTTCCAAATTAAAAAAAAATGAAACAATGATACAATTATTTACTAGTATGAATTAAAAAGCCACGTAGGTCACATAACACTTTATTGAAGTCACGGAGTAGTTGGTATATCCGAGAATGAAACACGATTGGTTTTACTCGGCATTAATAACTTACAAGTGTCCCTATGGTCATATGACTTTGATTCTCTTTCTCCCCCTCTCTCTCCGTCTATTTTTTTGTTCCGTTTAACACTGTGTGGCGTGATCGTTTCGTTTATTACAACAGCTCACTTATTTACACTGACATTAGTGTGCGTACATAAAAAATTCAGCATAAAGAGCACACAATGAGCGACTAATTCTCCTTTCTCCTACAATAATTGTAAACTTTAAAGTTTTCCTTTCGTCAACGTTCCGGCACTTTGCCGAGAGAGAGCGCCAGTAGTGAGCCCCCGCGGTTTTTTTGACTGCGGGGTAAGGGAAACCTTGACTTCAATAATTTTGTGAATTAAAGTTTTTTACGAAGGCAATAGAACATTTCATTTGTCCTTGAGACAAATTGAAGTAGAATGTTCACTTCTTTAGTTGTCTGGTTTAATGAAGTTTATTCGGTTATTTTCATGAATTTCTCAGGGTTTTTGGCGAGACGAGGGGAGAAAAGGTTGGATTCACGAAATTGTGAAAATTATTCATGGAATTCTCTGTTAATTTAGCTTTCATTAATTCAGTAGTTGAGGGTAAAAATAGATGAATGTGCAATTTTTTTTTATTTTGAAGATATCTCAGAAGCTACTGGAGTTACAAAAAAAAGTGAAGGGATATTTTTTGTGGAGAATTCAATTTCGCACAAAAAAAGTGTAATGAAAAATTCTTCTAAGCCTGGTCGTTTCAAAGATATTCACTAATTACTGCAACAAAAGTCCGGACTGAAATTTCTTGCAGTCGAAAAATTTCATGCAAACTATTTTGTAAATATCTCGAAGACAATGAGGTTCAACAGAATTTATCAAGAGACTTTTTTTGTAGCCAATAAAATTCCCTACCAAAAAGGTCCCCCAACATTCTCCACTAAACCCAATCTTTTCAAAGATATTCACAGATGAGTTCCATGTCGATCTTTATTTCCTCTAAAATTCTTAATTAACCTCCACAAAATAAACTTTACATCAATAAATAATGTTAAAACAAACATAATTAGTCATCGGAATTTCCTTATAATTGATTCAATCCACAATAACCAAAAAATAATTGAATAATCCACAAGTCTCCAGCAATTTTTTTCACACCTTCTGTTAAATTTCTCGCGATAGATTCATTCCAATATCCCGAAGGATTGAACGTCCTTCATCTCCATAAAAGGTCAAGGTCTCCGCAAGAATGGAATTGACGAGTTAACTAAAAAAAAGCGCAGATTCACGAGAAAAAAGAGGCGAAAAAAAAAGAACGAAACAGGAAAGAATAAAAGTGTACGTCCCTGAGGGAGCCCTCTGCAAGCCACCTAGTGGCAGAAAGGGCTTATGGGGGTTGTTTCATGTCTCTCTATTTCTTCGGGGTCATGGTGTTGCGTGACGCGCGCGACGCACACACCTACATTAATATTCATGTATACGTTAAATACAGACGCAGCGAGAGAGGCAAGTATCGCGAGGAGTGGGGGCTTGGGCAGTAGTAACGGCCACCTGTCGATCAGACAGTAGTCTAGAGGAGTCGACGGGTAGACGAAGTAGTGTAGGAAACTATGTAGTATTGTGTGAATTGAAGGAAGGAAATATTATTAAATTAAATTATATTATTCATGATGTAATTAACGAGTAATGAAGAA
>JABSMS010023703.1:0-27757 GCA_018902275.1 Aleiodes sp. PSUC_FEM 10030003
AATATATATATATATATATTCGTCAAGTCCAAAGTAAATATTCACGGAAAAAATCATTTTCTTTTAATTGTAAAATTAGTTTTTACTCCAAAATAAAAAAACTAAATTTTCTATTTTTTTCAAATTTTTAGTTTTTTGCAAATTTCTCCGGTTTTAATTGGAAAAGAAAGTTGAAGTAATTTCCTATCGATTCCGCTTAATTGCAATGGATTCTATACAAAAATTGAGACGAGTTATGGATTATTATGAGTTAAAGTTTAAGTGAAATCGATGAGAAATTATTCCAGCTTTCATTTTCAATGAAAACCGATTGACTTTTTAATTTCAGAGTAAAAAACTCTCTTGCACATTCTAAAAAATGTTCCCTTTCATAAAAAATTGAATAAAATTTCATATTATCAAAAGGTCGTAACTGCAGTTGAGTGTCACTGAATGAAACAGTGATAAAGGTCATGTCTCCCGCGTTTCATTCGTCCCACAATTATGGAATTGTATCAAGTGCTCCAGAGCAATTCTATCTGTCATGATTCACAATTGTCTCCATCTAATTAATAGTCACATTACTTCCGAATTAGTAGACACAAAGAAGTAACAATTCGCGCTGATTTATCGCAACTGATAAATTCAGTAGTGAAGAGGTAAAAGGATAAGTCGATTTTTTCTCACTGGTTTTTCTCAAATACCTCTGAAACTAATGGAGATACGTCCTTTATGCCCTAATGCTTTTTTGTAGCTTTTGAAATTCTCTACAAAAAAGCATCAGGGCGAAAAGGGCGTATCTCCACTAGTTTCCGAGATATTCGCAAAAAATCGACTTATCCTGTTTTACCTCTTCACTACTAAATTCTCCTCGAGTGACGAAAAAGGACCAAAGGAGGATGAAAAAAAGGATAATTACCACTGTCACCGATGATGAGTAGTTTGAAGAGATGATCATACTCCTTGGCCATGTTCTCTGAATTTTCCCAGTGAAATATTCTCGGAATTTCAATGGAAAAAAACGTGACAATTTATTTGAGTATCAAGGGTAGATAATGGGCTCCTTCGGGGGCGTAATAGAGGGAGCAATACTCGTTCTTCTCTCTCTTTCTCTCTCTAACTAAAGATTCACTCAACCTAAAAATGTCGAACTTTTCACGGTTTTTTACGATTTTTTTTTCACACGAACCAAATAATACCGTTAAAATTATTATGAATAGCCATATTAACTGTGCGCGATATCGCCATTCATTATCGTTATTGAGTAATAAAGCAACGAGCCACTGTACATTACGCCCACATTGAGACCACACTTGTCACACTGGTGTAAAAAGCGAGTAGATTACGTTCCCCTTTGAATGCAGATGCACACACACTAAATGTTTTTTTATTCGTTTTCTTTTCCCCTTTTTATTGCTCTTCCTCTTGAAACTCCAGGCACTATCGCGAATTTAATTAATACGTTTTTCGGGAACGAATTTTGTCGATGATTTTGTGCTCTTCGCGCACTTGGAATACACTTGAGTATTTTATTTTTAATTGTCAATCTCTGTGATGCTTGAGAATTAATTATTGGTTATATATAAACTGATTATGATTGCGTGAAGATGGAGTTTGACACGATCTCTCTGGAGAAAAAGCCCTTCGCTATCGCACGGTCGAGTCGAACGCCAACTAGCGGAGTTATGGGGAAGTTAATTTAAGTGAGTAGCCAATGGGGAGGCGAGCGATATTTGATTATTTATTTGAATTTAAACCTTTCTGAAAGCCAATTTGGAAAAATTGATAAAACCCAATGGATTTTTTTTCTAATGTGATTAAAAAAATCAGTAAAATTTTGGGGGGATTTGGGAAGCTTCAATGGAGAAAATTAATGAATAAAATCACATTTAATTTGATGGGGAAAGGGTAAAAATTGATCATATCTCCGTAAAAAATGACGACTGAAATTTTCAGACTAATCGATTTTATTTCATCATCAGTTTTTCGCGAAAATCTCGGGAATTAATGGAGATACCCCCTTTTTGCCCTAATGCTTTTTTGTAGCTCTTAAAATTTTCTACAAAAAAGGTTCAGGGTAAGAAGAGCGTATCTCCACTATTTTCGGAGATATTCGCAAAAAACTGACGATGGAATAAAATCGATTCGTCTAAAAACTTCGTAATCGTAAAAAATGGTGAAAAAATTCCGAAAAAAATATATATTCAGTCTGAAGACATGACTTTTGACAATTTTATCTTGTTTTCAGCTAAATTGAAGAATGATCGCCCTACAAAACTAATCTACAAATTATGTTTTCCTATTTTATCGACCGTACTCTGAGATACTACCTTAAGACTGATGAAAAGAGTGAAATTATCGACAAAAGATGGCACTTCGATGATTTAAAAAAGGAACAGAAAAAAACAATAGCAATAACCTCTGTATTTTGGAGTGATTGTACTCCAATTTTGACAGAATCCAGAAATACTTTGTATTATGTATTGTTCAAGATGTTTGTTCAGGAGATTAATCAATAATGAAGTTAAGCGGTGTTTCAGTAAAGTTCAGAGACAAAATCCATCGCAGTACTGTTTAGATTTGGTTAGGTATTGACTTTGTAAACAAACATTTTGAGATTTTTTAAATCATTTTGAATCCATTTAAAATCTCGAATTATGATAATGAAGTTGACACACATCGGGCAATCTTTTGGATTGTTTTAATCAAATAAATAATTGCGAAAAAAAATCTTAAAAAATGTGCACTCGTAGTTTTTTGAATTTTCTATATGTGCGTATTTTTTTTTTTTTTAATTATTTATTTGGTGGAGAAAAAAATCCAAAAAATTTCAGATGTCTGCTATTTTTGGTATCATTCGAAAAAATCAATGAGATTTTCAGTGTTCAATTTTTATTGTTACAGGAAAAATGATTTTGAGAGTTATTTATGTACTTTACTGCTGCCGTATGAATTGAGAGCTCCTGCATTCGCAATAAGAGCATTTAACGTTGAAATTGCACTTATACAAGATCAAACGAGTGAGAGTGCGATCAGTGGAATGAGATACACTTTTTGGAACGATACGATTAAGAAAATATACAGTGGAACACCGCCAGTTGCACCTGTGCCATTAGAATTACATCGTGTAATTTATTTACCTTTTTTCGTTTAAATAATTTAATGATTAAGTGGTAAAGGAGAATAAATTCAATAGTTACGTAATTATTTTGGGAATATCTTGGAAACTGTGAGGTTTACGAGGATTTTGCAAGAGACCTTTTTTGTTGGCCTTGAAATTCTCTACAAAAAAGGTTTCTTGATAATTTTTGGTAACTTCAATCGTTTCGGAGATTTTTGCAAAATAATGCTCAAGAAAATTTTCAGTGCATCGAGTTGATTGCAATCAACTTTTTGAAAAATATCTTGGAATTTATGGGAATTTGTTGAAAGGTTTTTTAGCAAATTAAAATAATTGAATAATTGTTTCCAGGTTTTACAAAAATTTAAATTATCGAAACACTATTTCCAACGATTACTGGACGCCAGGTGGAAAAAATGGCAGTCAGCATACTTTCCAGACATAGAATCAATTGAAAAATACTCAGAGGAAACCGTATCGCCAGTTTATTATCTTCTCCTCGAGGCAAATGGAACAAAAGACGTTAATGTCGATCATATAGCTAGTCATTTAGGTAAAGCACAGGGAATCACGAATTTAATACGTTCCGTCCCGTATCATGCGCAGAGGAGAACTTGCGTATTACCTCAGGACATTTTGATGAAGAATGAAGTGTCGAGTGAGGATGTTTTCAGGGGGAAAGTTGATAAAGGACTCACTGAAGCGGTCTTCCAAGTTGCATCGAGGGCCCATCAGCATTTAGACAAAGTAATTTGATCATGATAATGAGAGATGGGTTGAAAGATTCAGTCAAGAAGTGGTGAAAAATAAATTTAAAAAATTGTCTAAATTATTCCGCGAATATCTCTGAAATGAGTAGTGCTAGAGAAAAAACTCAAGAGACATTTTTTGTAGAGAATTTAATTCTCTACAAAAAATGTTTCTTGATAAATTTTCCTAAACCTCATCGTTTCTGAGATATTTTGAAAATTATCAAAATGTGATATTTTACGTTCTTTTTTACAGTTTCACTATCGAATTTCTTCGAGTTTCTTTTGTGAATATCTTTGAAATTAATGGTTTTAGAAGAAAAAAACAAGAGACCTTTTTTGTAGAGAATTTAATTCTCTACAAAAAAGGTTCCTTGTTAAATTCTCCTAAACCTCATAGTTTCCGAGATATTCCCGAAATAATAAACACGCATTCTCTCAAATCATCCCAAATGAAGACTAGAATAATAAATTAATAATTTTTGTTCAATTTCAGGCAAAAAATTTGAAAAAAAAATCGAAAAAACAATTGTCATGTATTTTCCTTCCCGCTGTCAACATTGAAAAATACTTGGCAAAGCTTCAAAAACATGATTTCAATGTTTATTCCCCGATTCTCCAAAGGAAGGAGCCAATGCTGCCGCTTCACTTGTTGAGTGCGAAATTATTTTCATCGTGGTGAAGATAAAAATTAATTAAATAATTGTATATAAAAAAAATAGAGAAGAAAGATGTAACAAGTTATTTTCCGTCTTAAATTCAAAGAAACCGCCTTCCACCTACGTCGTACCGCCATCTTGCGAGCGTTTATCAAACTATTCTCCATCAATTTACCAATGAAAATGAGACTTTACGCTCCGACTGCGTCAGCGAGCGAGAAAACCCCGTCTACTCTTCCTAAATTCCCGAAAAAAAAATATTAGCGCTAAGAAAACGTGAATTTCGTTAATATTAATCTCACAATTGCTAGTCTCTAATTACCGTGGGTGCACCATTACTAAAATAAACAATTTACATGAAAAAAAAAATCACAATCATCAACTAGATCATTCAACAATGGATTAACACGTGCCCGAGAGAATTAAAAATTCTTATCAACAAAAAACTAAAAATTCCAAACTTCATTTAATCCAACAAAAAATTAAAAAAATGATTAAATCAATATCAACTCGCAATGTATGAATTAATCGTGATATATCACTATATATATCAATAAGTATAAAGGCCAAATATTCGTTGCAATAATTCCAGTAGCATTGTATCCGCCACAATGGCGGATATACCACTTTATGACTCAACGATTTGTCGATTATGCGCTGAGGAAAATAGCAGCGGTGAATTATTATACACTGCTGAAAATGACGAGCCTGATTTGAGCACTATGGTCAATCGGTACCTACCGCTAAAGGTAAATTTTACATTTAGTTTATCTCCGTTACATACATGTGTATATATATATTTTTCTCTCTCTATCGCTTTAATTCGCGATTCAGGATACAACTTGACTTCTTGGGTTGATTTGGTGGGAAAAATTTCATTTAGGGACTGCACTGAGTTTCGTTGGAGCTAAGACTACATGATTCAAGATGTTATGAATTTTGACTTTCTTCGATTCCTCAAAAGAACGTTCGGGTAAATGGAATAATGAACGTTTTTATTGACGAATATTTTTTTTGCAGATTCGCGACGATGGAAAATTACCGAGAACCATTTGTCCAGGCTGCAACATTCAGATGGACGCGACAATTCAATTTTTCGAGCTTCTCGTCGAGGGACAACGTAAGATACGAGAAATGTATAAGGAGCAGGTGGAGAAGCAGAAGAGAATTGAACGTGAAAAGATGCGTGCAAACACAGAAATCACTGGTGATGCACCGGAATTAGAGAATTACGATGATTCGACTGAAGATCCACTGGCGCAACAAATTATAATTAAGATAATGCCGGATGGTTCGATGTACGCAGCTGATCATGACATGAGTCTTCAGATTGAGGGACTGGAGAAGCCAAAGAGGAAACGGGGTAGGCCTCCAAAAGTGCAGGCGGACGTTGAGGAAGAGAAGATAATCCCAGAAGAGCACTTCGACGCTGGTAGTCAGGAAGAGGACGACAAGCAGGAGGAGGAGGAGGAGATTGGTGAGGACGGACGGAGGAGAAGGAAGCGGAAAGCGCCTAAGCGTTTTTCGGAAGTTGTGCAGGGCAAAGAATTGGAGAGAATATTTAAGGAAGAGGGTGTTATTGATGAGGAAGATGATGCTTGTGACAATGATTACGAGCCGTTGGATGAAAACTTGACGGAGGTAGTTTCCGTTGGTCAAGAAGAGATAATCGGGCACTTGGAAACTGAGGAGGGGAAGGACCTCGGGGAGCTGGTGATAATAAATCGTGGGAGGGGCAGAGGACGACCGAAGTTCCGGCGAAAAAAGACGAAATTCACGTGCAACATTTGCGGACGCGGGTTTGCGCAGAGGAGCCGTTACATAATGCACAAGAGCTTTCATAAAGGGATAAAGTACGAGTGTTCTAAGTGCCAGAAGCAGTTCACGAGTGAAGATAACTTGGCGCTGCATCAGAAAAAAACGGGACATGCTGGAGAAGAAGTTGTTGAGAATCAAGAAGGACTGGAGATGTTGAACGAGGATGAGAAATTGGTTGAGGAGAGTTCAGCAAACGAGCCAAGCGTTTCGCTCGAAGAGACCCTGACGGATGAAAAACGCGAAGCTAGTGAGGATCTGTCGGGTTCAAGGACAATGGACGTTGACGATTTGGAGACGAAGCCATTTAATTGCGATCAGTGCAAGGAGGGATTCACGAGCAAGGAACTGTGCGAGGAACACATGAAATCGCACTCGGAAAAACCGTTTTCCTGCACAATCTGCAGCAAAACGTTCACCTATCAGTCTTCACTGAAGAGTCACATGGTCAGTCATGAAACTGGTAAATCCGACAAGGGCTACCCGTGCGATATCTGCGGAAAGGTATTGAATCATCCGAGTTCAGTGGTTTACCACAAAGAGGCAGAGCACAATAACGGCCGACGATTTGTCTGCAACAAGTGCGGCAAGAGCTTCAAGCACAAACAATTACTCCAGCGCCATCAACTGGTTCATTCAAACGATCGTCCTTACGTTTGTAAATCATGTAACTCGAGTTTCAAGACCAAAGCGAACTTGATAAATCATTATTCAACACACACTGGCGAAAAGAAGTACACTTGCGAGATATGCAACCAACAATTCGCGCATAAAACGAGTTTAACGCTACATTATCGTTGGCACACTGGCCACAAACCGTTCACCTGCGACGTTTGCCAAAAGAGTTTTTCGCAGAACGGAAATTTGCAGGAACACATGAGAATACATACTGGAGAAAAGCCGTACAGTTGCGATTATTGCGGCAGAAAATTCACGACGTCCTCGCAATTCAAATTGCACGTAAAACGACACACCGGTGAACGACCTTGGAAGTGTGAATTTTGCGCAAAAAGCTTTTTACACAAAGACACGTGGAAATGTCACGTAAGACGGCACAAGGGCGAGCGTCCGTTCCAATGTTCCGAGTGTAATCGCGGATTCACCGAGCAATGGGCGTTGAAGAAACACCTGCGGCTTCATACAGGTGAGAAGCCATACTCTTGCGATATCTGCAACAAAGCATTCGCGGACTGCTCGAATCTGACGAAGCATCGGAAAGTTCATCGCGAGAATAAAATCCTCGGGATCAACGAATTGGGGAAGAATTCCGAGGAGTTGTGGCAGATTTTACCGACGCAGGAAGACGAGGATAATTCACTAGGCGAACATATTACTCAAGTTATCGCTGAGGATGGCTCGGACGACGGGGTATCCCAGATTATTTACGTTTCTTATCAAGATCCGGACGATCCGAATCAATCGAAAACTCTGCACTTCGAGATGCTGGATAGGGAAGAGTTGCCAGCGACAGCGGCCGGTGGACAATCGCTGCCAAATTTAGATGTGGAGGACAATGTATTAAGCAAGGACGAGAATAACGAGCAGGTTGATCTGACTGATCAGAATCTGCAGCTCCAGATAACAGATGAGGACGGCAATCCAATACCGTTATCGATACAAGACGCGAGGCAGTTATTGGCGGGCGGACAATTCGTCAGTCAATTGAGCGACGGACAGATGATCAAAGTACATTCGAGTGTCGTCGGTGATGAATTGGCTGAACAGCTCGGTGTTCACATACAGAGCATTGATATGGATGGAGTAAATAGTCAAAGCAATTCGCATAATAGGGACGAGAACAGCAGCAACGATAATCATACAATTGTCAAAGTAATTGATGATAATAGAGCTAATGTTGGTGCAGTAAGTCAAATTGGTAATGATGGTGATATTGGTGATGCTGAACAGACAATTGAATTCACAACACAGGACGGACAGAAGGTACGATTGGTTGCTCCGTATCACGTTGATCCGTTGCAATTGGCGTCCGAGTACCTGACGATTGTTTAATCAATTGGTGTTGGTGAATGAGTGACGAGTTAGTATTGACGACTAATCGTTTAATTGAATGGATTTGAAACGTTTTTTTAAATTAGCTATTTAATGTGTAACTGTGTTATGAAATATTTTTAGTGATACGTAGAAATCTAGCTATATACAATGTTCGATAATGTAAATACAATTATAATGAATCGAAGGGCTTTTTTTAAAACATTATCACAGGATTATTTGTTGATTATTTGAGTCGTTAGTCCTCCGGGGGTTGATTGTTGTTCCTGAGGCGACGAGCTTCTCGTCTCTGGGAAAAAAAAGGTGAAATTTTTTTTAGTGAAATGGAAGATTAATTCTGTAGCGAAGAGGGAAAATAAGAATTCGAGATCTTTTTGATCATTCTTTGTTGAATATCTTGGAAACTAAGCGAGGTAGCGAAATTTTTGTGGAAACCTTTCTTTTAGCTCTGGTTTTCCTCTACAAAAAAGGTTCTCATAAAAATTTCGCTATCTCGCTTAGTTTCGGAGATATTCTTGGGAAATTGAACGGCGAAAAATTGAGTTATCCTGTTTTACCTCTTTGGTACTGAATTGGGAAGGAGTTTTCTCCTTTACTTACTTGTCTGCGTCTTCGTTGGACCAAGTATCGCTTCGTTATAATCCTCATTGATGTCATGACGGCCTAAAAATATATTAATCATTGTTAACTATCATTTTGTGCAGTTGGAAGGCAAATAATGAAAGTAGATGGTGGCACGTTTGAATATCTTAGTGATGGAGGGTAAATAGACCAATGAATGAACGATTAAGATCATTTCGTATTTCAGGAATGATTTAAATGGCTTCAAAAAAAACTGTAGCATTAAATAATTAATATTAATACTGTTGCTTTCGTCATTATTACATTGATGAATATTTTGTTGTTCGGTTGTCATTGAAATATCTCCAAAACTAAGAAAGATACAGAAATTTTCATAAAACCTTTTTTTTAGAGCTCGAAGAGACCTACAAAAAAGGTTCCCACGAAAAAAGTCGTATCTCCATTAATTTCCGAGATATTTCAAAAAACTTCTTCAAAGTCTTCGTCAATTTGTTACTAAATTAATTATTAATAGGAAACTTTAAAAAAATTCATCATGTTACCCTCATGGCTTCGATATTTCTGAGAATATGTTCTTTATGAAACCGCGCCTTAGCCCTCAACAACTGTAAAGAAAGTCATACATTAGCGCGAACCATTGACCTCTTTTCTCCTCGATTATCTCAAATCAATGAATTATTATTTTAACATCTCACTTTCTTCTCTTCTTTCCGCTTTCTCGTCATAGGCAGCTGATGACACTGTCCGCACATGAGCTACGAAATAATAATAATCACAGTGAAATTGTTTCGATTAGGAAGCGTCAAAGGTTTTAATTACCATCAATTGTTTCTCGACTTTGTCGTATTCCTTAATGTGAAAATCATACTTTGCTGTAAATAACTGAAATTGAAGATAATCAGTGAAATTCATTGTCATCAATGACGAATTCTAGTTTTTGTCAAACAAAAATAATTAAAATAAATAACCTCTATCTTTTTCTCCACTTTCGACACAATTCTCTCCATGTAAGACGGAATTTTGAATTATTTTATTGATACTTGACTGATGAAAAACTAGAAAAACACTTTACAATGATAATAAATGATTTTCAAACATTTGAAAGACACTTCCAGAAAGTTTAATGATGATTTATGATTTTGTTTACGTTCTACCGAGGATCAAATCGGAGGACAGGTGTGAGACGACAAATGGTGGTGCCACCTCTCAAAAAATTTAAACTTTTTTTTGGATATTTTTTTAAATAAATAAATAGGAATGAAGGAATAATTAAAAGGTGAGACGAGGTGGTTTTGGAGTCATCGCAAGTATCTTGGGAAATAATGGAGATATGAAAGATTTTGTGAACTTTTTTGTTGTGGAAAGAGACCTAAAAAAAAAATACCGAATTTTTTAGACAAATCGATTTTATTCCGTCCGTTTTTTGCTAATATCTCGGAAAATAATGGAGATACGCCTTTTTTGTCCTCATCCTTTAATGTAGCTCTTGAAATTCTCCACAAAAAAGGTACGAGGCAAAAAGAGCGTATCTCCATTAATTCCCGAGATATTCCCAAAAAACTGACGATGGAATAAAATCGATTTGAAAATTTCGCACAAAAAAGATTCTTAAAAAAATCTTCTCATCTCTATTGGTTCTCGAGATAATTGAAAAAAACCGTGGTCACTGAATTAACGAACTCTATTTTCTGATCCACAGATATTTATTTGAATGTTTTCCATCATTTTTCTATTTTTATATAAAAAAAAATATATGTTAACAATGTGAAGCGAGAAATACTCATTTTAGATTACAAAAGCAGAAGATAAAATAGCAATGACAATGTAAAAACACAATGAGATGATTCATTAACCTGACTAAAGCTTAGCGAAGTGAGCATTATTCAAAATTATTGAAAAAAACAATTAAGAGACGTGTAATAATCAAATGGCAATTTGGCTAAGAAAATATACAACATCACCCCAAGTGATTCGTGCCGATTAAAAATGCAGAATGGTAAAAATTCTGTTAAAATTTGAGTTGCACTTCCAGCGATGATTTACGAGGTGTTTTTCCAGCTGTAATAATATTTTTTTATTGAATTTCGGGAATCAGCCTGATGTTGAAAGCATGAAATTTTGAGTATAATCGTATTCAATAGTTGGAATAACTGATTGTACGAATTTTAAGAAAATTATTAGATACATGTGGACTCCAAGTTCTCCACCACCTTCCATCACTGTTTCAATTATTTTCTTCATTACTTCGGCATGTCTGAAAGAAGAAAGAGTCGATTTTTAGTGGATTCAAATTTTTGAATTTTTATCAATCGGGAGTCAATAAATTCTTTGTAGTTTCTTTCGCGAATATCTCCGCAACGATTGAGTTTACGAGAAATTCACAAGAGATCTTTTTTGTAGATAATTAAATTCTCTACAAAAAAGGTCTCCTGATAAATTCTCCTAAACCTGACCGTTTCCGAGTTATTCCCAAAACAATCTATATCAATCATTTCTTTGATGAATTTCTCTGTCTCGACTTATGACTTTACTTCTGCCATTTACTTGCACGGATGGACTGATGCCATTGGTGGACCAGGTAAGTGTGGATGTGTCTCCATGGTGACTGTCTTTTTGGCATGATCCTGGCTAACATCCTCGTACATTTCCTCAACCGTAAGTGGCTGTTGATTTTCATCATATCCAAAAAGCCACAGTCTCGGTGTCTGATAGTATTTATCGTAAGTTATGTGCAAATCATAGGTTCTAGTGTGGATGATGTCACCCTCCGGAAAATTATCGCGCTTCTCTTTCACTGGCTTCTTCGAGTTCTCTGCGGCATACTGAAAATCGTTGAATTCATAAAATCTTTAATAATTCGATGAAGCTTTTTTGATTCATTAAATATCAATTAAATCAAGTACCTTGTCCTGTTCATCAAGCATTCCACTGACTTCGAAAGCTTCCATATCAGCCGCTTCTTCATCCTCCTCCTCATCATCATCGTCAGCATTGTCTCCAGGTCCACCGGACGTTGGCGATTGCGAATCATCGAGAGTCATTTCCGATACTTTCTCATCAACACCACCAATACTAGCATCATAATGGTGAGTATCGACCCATCCACCTTCTGGATCATCAGCCTCAATTATCCGTTCTTGCTCATCGCAGTATTCGATCTAAAAAAACATTTGAACATTATTAAATCGTTCTTAAGATCAATTCAAACTAAGTTCATCTATTCTTTCGTTAATATCTCAGAAACTATTGGAGATAGGGGAATTTTCGCCAGGACCTTTTTTGTAGCTCTGATTCTCCTCTACAAAAAAGGTCTCGGCAAAAATTTTGCTATCTCTAATAGTTTCTGAGATATTCTCCAAAAACCGATAATTTAAAAAACATGAAATCACGAAACGAGTATGAGTTGATTTATTCTTTCGTGAATATCTCGAAAACTATTGGAGATAGCAAAATTTTCGCTAAGACCATTTTTGTAGCTCTCACTCTCCTCTACAAGAAAGGTATTGACGAAAATTTTGCTATCTCCCTTACTTTCCGAGATATTCTTCAAAAACCGAAAATTGTTTTCAGAATATTTCGAAAAATGGACCGAAACGGATTGCATTGCACAATTTTCCAACAGAAAATTTCCCATCTTTTTAATGACATTGATAAAAAATTCCTCAATTCACCTGTTTACATCTTCTCGAGCATGGAACGTTCTTAGTCAACAAAAACTGTTTTTTCTTTGGTAAATAAGGCTTAGTTCTATCTTCATCTCCAGTCGCCCACTGCCAAGTGGGACAGTGATGGACCAAGTGATCACCAGCGGCAACGAATTCCTCCGGCGTTAGTACGCCAGTCTCCCGGAACTTGCTCTCCTAAAAAAATTCTTCTTTATTACGCCATAAACAATAAAAAGTTCAGTTTCTAATATTAAAAAAAAGAGTTCAACGTTTTTAACGCAAAAAAAATGTTTCTCACCTTAAGTACTGGGGTTAGGTACTCGGCTACACCGAGAGCAGTACCCTTAACCGAGTTGATGACACTCTGCATGTTTTTTTAAAACTCTTTCAACAAACGGCTCGAAGCCCAATTGAATGTTCCTATTGCCTCGACAATGAAATCCTTAATTTTATCAATTAAATTAGATTAACTTCACTCAAACGAAATGATAAAACTCATAACGAGTTTTTTGACACTCCCGGGACACAGTAGAATCGATCTCTGTGTTAGCAGACACAGAACGCACACATCAATGTCCGAAGTAAACGATTTTCTCAAGCGTGTGATTCATTGCGACGCAACACAAAGACGGAAAAAAATGACAATGTAACTATTTCAATGCTCAATTTTTTTTGATAGTCCCTCCCAATCTTTCCACCTCGAAAACTTTGATTGTTGCTGATTAGATAATAATATTAATCGCGGAAGAATATTCCGAATTGAATAGAACACAGTTCGGTCCATAAAGTTCCAACGAACTGAAGTCTGTTCATGAATAAATTCAAGGAGACAAGTTCAGAGTGTTCGAAAAGTTTGTGGATCGGACTGTACGCAGAGCGTGTGTGTGTTTCTGTCGATACATCGGCCAATGGGAGCGCTCGAATTATTGGCGGGTGAGATTCAAACATTTTGAGGGTTTGAATGCATTTTTTGCGGATGAACTGAAGGAATTCGCGACGGGAATCGGATTTGAGGGAAAATAATTAAATTGCAGACATTTATCATTTTTTTATGCTCTGGAGATTTTTAGAATGGAAAATTCAACGCGCGAGGAAGAACGTGTGATGGAGCAGAAAGTATATGTAAAATTGTTGATTACTTTCTCGAGTGAGTGATCTTGTTTTGTACAGTTTGTGCTCGTAGAAAGTGCAAATGTCAAGTGTTACGACCACCAGAGAGAATAACGAAGAGTAGAACATGTTACTCCAAAGTTCGTAAGCTAATTACTCTGTATTCAATTGAATAATTATCGATTTTAATTAAGTGTGCATGATCAATATTGATTTGGGTTGAGGTTAGACTTGAATTTTATTGCAGATCGATATCAAGCCGTTCGGCGACTAAATCATTTGTGAGTGTCTTTTGAATGTTTTGGAAGGATCGATTTCGTGGAGTGTTTGTATTGATTATGGATCGTTGGGATTTTTTTAGATTCAATATGGCTTTGCCAGTGAGAGTGTCGGAGTCGGTGAAATGCAGGAGGATCACTTCGATTAAATTGAACAAGGAGGAACTGCCGAAGCACCCTGTACCTGATCTGAAGCAAACGGCTGAACGATATTTGAGGTAATGGAAAATAAAGGAAAGATGATTGGGAATATTTTTAGAGATTTAACGAATATCTCTGAAACTATTGGGTTTGAAGGAATTAATGTAGAGACGTTGTGTGGAGGATTGAATCCTCTACAACAGAATCCTGAGGAACATTTGCCTGAACCTGATCGTTTCCGGATAATAAAGAATTCGCAATTGCAAAATAATCGTGAAGGAAGTTTTCGGACAGATTGATTTCATTGTCAACAGTTTTTTAGAGATACCTCGGAAACCAAGCGAGGTAGGGTAATTTTGTCCTGATGCTTTTTTGTAGATAATTTCAAGAGCTACAAAAAAGGATGAGGGTAAAAAGGACGTATCTCCATTATTTCAGGAGATATTCGCTAAAAACTGATAAAATAAAATCTATTTATCGGAAAATTACTAAAAGGTGAATTTCTCCCCTTCGTACTCACTGTATTTTTCCATTCTTCACCCTACAGTAAATGAGCGAATGCTCACTAGAGGGAGAACCGTCGATTTTCCGCTCGAATAAAACCGTTCAACGATTTCATCAAAAAAATTGTTAATATTTCCATAAAAATATGATTTCCAGATCATTGAAGCCATTATTAAACGACCAAGAATACTGCAACACCGAGAAACTCGTTCAGGATTTCATAAGTGACTGCGGAATCGGCAAAAAATTGCAGGAAAAATTATTGCAACGGTATGAGAAGACTGACAGTTGGATGGCGGAATGGTTCTTACGAACTGCCTACCTCGGCTACCGAGATTCAGTATTATTAATGTCAAGTCCTGGCACAGTTGGACCCCAGCAGGATCTCAAATCGCCGGAGGATTTCCAGCGATTTGCAGCACAAGTGATTGTAGCTGTTTGCACTTACAATGAATTGGTTAAAAAGGGTGAAATTAAGCAGGAAATGGTTGGTAAAACACCACTGGACATGCAGCCCTACGCGATGATCCTTGGTACTCACAGATTGCCAGCATGTCCAGTTGACAAATTGGTTCACATTGATGATTCTCGACATGTTATTATACTCAGGAACAACAATATCTTTAAACTATGTGTTTACGACAACAACGGAGCTCCTCTGAGCGAAGCGAAATTGATTCCCGCGATCCGAGATGTCTTTGAATGCTCAGAAAGCGATGGTGTTCCAGTTGGAATGATGAGCGGGAATCAGCGAGACACTTGGGCGAAAGATTTCGAGAGTTTGAAGAGCATTGGATGCAATTCGAAGATCCTCAAAGACATTGAAACCGCATTGTTTGTAGTGTGCTTGGATAAAAATATTCCTTGCGAGGAATTTAAGGGTGAAAATCCATTATCTGTGAGAGCTAAACAAGTATTAACGGGGTACAGTATTGATACTAATGCAGGAAACCGGTGGCACGATAAAACTTTACAATTTATTTTGTCACCTGATGGATTTATTGGTACTGAATACGAGCACAGTCCGTGCGAGGGTGGACCGATTGGTGTTATCAAAGATTTTGTATTGAAGTACGTGGAGAATAAAAATTGTGGGCAGGATGGAAACGTGCAGGATTGTCCGAAGGCAGAGTTACTAAAATTCGAGGTGAATTGTGATATTGAGAGAGCAATTGAGGAAGCTAAGAAGTTTGTTGATGGAATGTGTAAGAAGATTGATATGGAGTGCTTTATGTTTACTCAATTCGGAGCTGGTGAGATCAAAAAATTGAAGATGAGCCCGGACAGCTTCATTCAAACTGCCATGCAGGTTACTTACTACAAGCTACATGGTAAACCACCGGCGCATTATGAATCTGCAGGCTTGAGGAGATTCAGGAATACGCGGACTGAGGCGATTAGGTCAACCAGTATTGAGTCAGTCGCATTTGCCAAACTCATGACTTGTGGAGGATCGCAGAATGAGAAGAAAGAGGCTTTGGTGAATGCTATCAATGCACATAAGAGGATAGCTGGAGAGGTAAAAGGGGATTTTTTATTTTTTTGGAGAAAAAAGGCAGTTTTTAATTTTATTCGTATTCTTTATTAGGCTGTGACGGGAGCGGGTGTCGATCGTCATTTTTATGGACTGAAGATGATTGCACTTGAGGAAAAAATGGAGCTTCCTGATCTCTACAAAGATGTGGGATTCACCAGAAGTTGTCATTGGAATCTCACATCTAGTCAGGTAATCAAAACAACATTTTAATCATCTTGATCGGGAATTATTATTCAAATTTTGAAGGATAAATGGTGATATCAATGGATTTTGGATGATTCTAGGTTCCATTCAAATCAGCATCGTTCATGTGCTACGGACCCGTTGTTGAAGACGGTTATGGATGCTGCTATAATCCAAGACCGGAAGACATTCTAGTTGCTTGTTCGTCATTCACGTCGTGCGATGGAACATCCACGAAGAAATTCGCGGAGACTCTGCAACAGACTTTCTGTGATATGAGAGATGTTGCTGCATGTTGATTTTTATGTGATTCATTTTTTGACTCTATGTATTTTATACTGAAATTTGAAGGTAGATTGATGAGATTGTGAAGCAATCTTGATGTGAATAAAGGATTTTTACGCAAATAAAATTTTCGAAAATTTTGAAAATTTTTGAAAAATTTGAAATTTTTCAAAAAATTTCGAATTTTTCTCAAAAAATTTTGAATTTTTCAAAAAATTTCAAATTTATCAAAAAATTTCGAATTTTCCATAAAATTTTGAATTTTTCAATTTTTTTCAAATTTTCCAATTTTTTTGGAAAATTGTTTTTTTGGACAATCTCCTCCGTCTTGTCGCATTCCACCCACTGATTATTCACCGTAACGACATACCGTTTGCATATCTATATCTCCATTCCCATCAACGCTTTAAATTCCCCGAATTATTGATTTTCAAATATTCCCCTAATCCTTCACTGAATTCGCGATAAAAGTCCTAAACCAACAATTCCTCCAAAAAAATAATGTGAACCGAATTCATCAATTGATCATAAACCCAATTTAAAAAAAACGTCAAAAATACGGAAATTGGTGCGAATTCATAGAAGTGTATGGGTTAGTTCAAATAAAGAATGAAAAATGGCGACAGTTGTCGCGTCGCGCCGGCAGGAGTGCGCTGTTTAGCTCAAAAACTGATAGTTTTCCCTGAAAAATGGGAGGCCAGTGTCCTCCCCAGGTGGCAGAGTGGATTTATCGAATATCGCAGAGGTAAATCACCCAAAATAATCCCCAATACCTATTAATTATTCCTTCATTCTTCTATTATTTCACCTCATCAGTACGTTTCATGCATTCACGAGTTACATTGGTATTGAAGCCACTCCACACACCTAATAATTCTCCGTATTCCCTCATCTTACAGATGATTGGCCGTAGATGCGCGCTCGTAGCGCTTGGCGGTCTTTTGATTCTCGTACTCACTGTAAATATTTACTTCATACGTATGATCGTTGAAAATTCACCAGAAAAGAGTTATTCACGTAATTTACCGGCGTCAAATGAAAAGGAGGATGAGAGTATTGCCGCTAAGGATGGAGATAAGAAGGCAATTAAGAAATCAATTACGAGAGAGATGGAAGAGAAAATTAAGGCTGAAATGCGATTGCTGCCATCGAAGTATTTCAAACGAAATTCGAGTTACGCTCTTTTATTGGAGAGGCTGTTGACGGAATTGAGGATAATGCCGAATGTACAGGAAGACATTTGGAGTATACCTAATAATAATGTTGGTATTTTGGTCTTGTTGAAGTGGATTAACATGGATTTCGAAGGAAATGTTTGGGATTGAATTTTTCGGCGATTTCGTTGAAGAGCTGAGGAAATTTACGATGGAAAACATGTTTCAGAATCGATTTCCGAGAAGTTTCGGAGGATGAAGATTCAATTCAGCCATTTCGGTTATTTCATCAGTGAATTTAACAGGAAGGAAGAGGAAAAGAGAGAATATCTTGAGAAAACGTTCGTTTCATTCAATCGCACCAACGTTTCACCTGCACGAGACGTAATAATAGATAATAATGATGAGAAGAGTGTCTGATGAAGAGTTCGGACGAAATTATTTTCTTTTTCTTTTTGTTACGTTCAAATTCACGATGGAATGACGGAAAATATTAGAATTTTGTGAAATTCGGATGTTTTGATCGAGGATTAAAGGTTTTGCTCCTAGGTTCCAGACAATTTTCCGTTTTTTGCGAATATTTCTGGTTTTAGCACAAAATTTCGAGAACGAGCTTGAAGATGAGCTCATTTACTATGGATTTCATGTGATTTTAAATCAATTTTTAATGATTTTTCTAAAAATTATGAAAAAAAACCAATTTTCATGAAATGCGTCATAATTCTCTTAAAAATGATTAAAAATTCATTAAAAACCACATAAATCGATGGGAAATTGGCTCAGCTTTAAGCTTTATCTTGACTTTTTGTGTTGCCGCTTCTAAAACTGGAGATATTCGCAAAAAATTGAAAATTTTCAAAATAAAAATGTGGAATCTTCAATTTCTGCGTAAAACACTAAAATTTTCTAGAAATTTCCAAAAATCAAATTCTGACAGACTCTTTCCACCTGAAATTTTCTCAGCTTTTTAATGAAACCATCAAAAAATCCCTATGTTGAATATTTTCACTCCCCTCAAACAATTTCCATTGCATAAAATATTCAAATAGGAATATATCGCAGTGAAACAATGTCAAATTAAAATGTCCTCATTTTCAGTGGCCAGATGCGCATCAATTACTGCCTGCAGCTGCTCCTGAATTGGGGACAATATTCGAGGCTATGAGAAAAACCAGAATAATAAAAGCTGACAATGCACAAGTTGGTACACAACTGAAGCTAATGCTGACATTAGAATCAGGTGTTAAGGCATTATTCAAACCGCAATGGTATGCGCGAGATACTATTTTAAATGGGCCAGTTTATTTCGGGAAAGACCGACACAATGCTGAGGTCGTTGCCTTCCATTTGTCTTCACTACTTGGACTGAGGAGAGTTCCTCTCACCGTCATCAGAAAATGTAAATCTTCTTCATGTCCATTAGAACTCAATGAAATTGTCGCATCTGATTTGTTTTTAATTCGCAGTGAAACTCAGCGAGGCTTATAATCACGCAGCGCCCAAATTGTATGAAACTATGTATCGAGAGGGAAATGAGACTTGCTTCTATGGGGTTTGCCATTATTGCTCACCTGCAGATCCAGTCTGCAGTGTGAATGACGTGCTGGAGGGGGCATTGATTCTGTGGCTGCCGGATTATCTGAAGTTATTTAAGCACAGACATCCCTGGCAGAGAACGTACAAACGGAATAAATTAGCACTTTGGGAAACTGATTCGAATTATTGTGAGAAGGTAACTTCATTGTTCATTATTTCATGGATATCTCGAGAATGATGAGGTTTACGGGAATTCGTCAAGGGAGCTTTTTTTTAGCCCGGAAAATCCTCTACAAAAAAGATCTCTTGAGTTTTTTTCGTGAGCCTACGAGATTCAAAGATATATGCAAGAGAATCTACTGTAAATTCGCGAAATAATCATTTCTTTGCCATTTTCTTCGGAAGTCTTACTTTCTTTTGAAAATATCTCGAGAACGATGAGATTTACGGAAATTCATCAAGAAATCTTTTTTGTAGCCCAGAAAATTCTCTCCAAAAAAGCTCTCCTCACATTTTTCTCTAAACCCACTTCCTTCAAAGATATTTAGAAAAAAAGAATTCGTTTCTCTTCTTTCAAGGTGAAAGAGACGAAGACTTACGCTCCTCAATACTCCAGCCGCCTCTTAGACTTGATAGACACTGCAGTCTTTGACTATTTAATGGACAACGGAGACAGGCATCATTACGAATTAACCCAAAACAATTTCCATAATCCAGCAGTTCTCTTGATAGACAATGGAAAAAGTTTAGCCAATCCTGACATCGATCACATCGATATCCTTGCGCCGCTCTATCAGTGCTGCATAATCCACAAAAGTACGTGGGACAGGTTACAATTACTCGGCGGTGGTGCACTGAGTGTCTCATTGGGCCGTTTAGTAGCTCACGAATCCATGATGGCTGATGTTCAATTATTAATCACGGATGATCATCTAAGTGCTATGGACAGAAGACTATTAACTGTTTACGCGGTCGTTGAGTACTGCTTGAAAATAAAAAAATACGCATCTAGTGTAATTTTAGATCATCGATAGGCGTGGTAGATTAATTGTAATCATTTCAGTAGCGAAGAGTTAAAAAAACAGGGTAAATCTTTTTTTTCTGTCATCGGTTTTTCTAAAATATCTCGGGAAGTAATGGAGATACGTCCTTTTTGTCCTAATGCTTTTTTGTAGCTCTTGAAATTGCCTACAAAAAAGCATTAGGGCAAAAAGGGCGTATCTCCATTAGTTTCCGAGATATTTCTGAGAGAAGATCGGCGACGAAAAATCGACTTATCCTGTTTTACCTCTTCACTACTGATTTAATGAATTCTGTTGAATTTAAGAAAGTTAAGCGACAACGAGTTACCAGTATCGTAATTTTCTGATGTAATGAGAATGATTACATGCGGAAATAAAAAAATATAAAACGTTAAACTTGCGAATACTTATTTCGGGTACATAATAATGATCTTTTTTATCTCAGATTTATAATTTTATTTATGACACAATTATGATTATTATTTCGGGGAGAGTTCGGGTGCAGGCGCCAGTACAGCGTACAAATAGCGGTACAAACGTAAAAAATTCTGTAAATGCGACTGTATAATTTTCTTTTTATCCATATTAACATTCACATCAATCCGTTGATTAATTTAAAAAAATCTCTATTTTAGATTTTATTGATTTTTCTTTCATTTAATTTACGAGCGAAAAATGTGGTATCACATTACATGTACAATAAAAATGTTTAATTATAAAAGTTGGAATTTTTCCCAGCAGTGGTTAACATGAGAATTGGAGCAAATTTTGCAATACACAAAGTTATCCCAATTTTTTATTTTTACACTTAGAAATTGCTTCGACGAATCGCCGTTAATTCAATTATTATCATTGAATATATTCCTTTTTTTTTCATTTAATCGAGTGAAATTTTATCATTTGCATCCGTCACAATCAGTGTCCCCTAATCATCTGCATCTTTCTTCTTTCTTTTTTAATTAATTATATTTTTTATGCGCATTATTTCGTTTATTTACAAATTACATATGACCAGAATTACTCACGTATCTTACTGGCTAGTTTAATAAATTTTAATCAGAATATATATATTGAATTCCATACATCTATATATAAAATTCAGCGCCATTATCATTTTTTCATATTTCCATTCATATATTAACATTCTTCATTTTTTTTTCACTTCAAATTAAATATATAGCCTTTGTTTTCGTTTTTCCTTCGCGGAATTAGCGATTTTTTTATAAATATATTATTTCCGAGTACACAATTCATAAGAACTACGTTACGTTCGATTTTTTTTATCTGAAAAAAAAATTCCACGTGGAAAAATTGCGCGATTTTTTTTTTTTCATCTAAAAAAATGTTTCCTCGTTTTAATTTTCAGTGGAGAACGATGGAATTCTTTTAAAAACCTTTAATACTGTATTTTCATCATGAAAATTAACTTCACAATCGCCCATTCAGGCACCGAACATCAATTAATCTCCATTGCTACTCGAAAGTTACATAAAATCATTATTTTCTTAAAAATATAATCAATATCTTTATTTTCATGATTTATTGCATAATTACTTTGTTTTTCATGACGATTACCTCAAAGTTTTTCTATTCTCAATCGACACTACATTGAAACACTGAATTATCGCCATTTTTTAATTAATTTATTCAATTAATTATATAAATATCGTTAGACCTCTGAGAAATGAGCGATTATTGAAAAAAAGTTGAGAAATCAGCCAAAAAATTCCTCCAACACGTGAATTAAATTAAAAAGTTGTAAACATTTAAATTTACTAGGCAGTTTGATAAATTATTTGTCTCGTTTTTAGTTTATAGCCGATTAGAATCGATTACTTCCATCAATACGCAATTGATGATCGTTGAAAAATTAAAATTAAATTCTGAAGTATTCCGTGTGTTTCAATCGTAAAAATCGGTTAGAATTTTATTAATGATTTTACAATGCCGACTCAACTCCGCCGTTTGATGATCTCGAGGAATTGAGTTCCTCCGAGTGACGAGTGTTTGATGAGTCCAGGGATGTTGCAGAATCACTATCATTGCTGTGCGGACTCGAGTAATTGGCTGCTTCCTGAAGTCTCATTAACATATTCAACTGCAATGAAATGGAGAATCGTGTAATTCATGGAAAAGAAAAAAATAATAGGTGAATTTTAAGGAGTTTCCCTAGAAATGTTAATTCGTTGGGATTTCTCTAGAAATTTTAAGGAACCAACGCACAAAGCTTCTGAAATTACTTGATTTTTTTAAAGTTTTTCTCTGATCGGGAAGATTTAAAAAAAAAGTTGAAAATTAAAATTAAAAATTCATAAAAAATAGAAATCCTTTTATAAATGAAAAATTTAAACGAAATTATCTTGAGCTTAAAAATTAGAAAAATAAATTTATAAAGTTGTTTCGCCTCACCCCATTTTATAATCACTAATAAAACTCCTTAAAAATTAGAATCACGAAATCTCACCAAAGGATCTCCCTCGTTGTCGCTGTGCGTGCTGCCGAGGCTTTTAACACTAGAAGCGCCAACTCCGGAAGTATGACCCGAGGATACATCGTACCCTACGTCTTCAGGTCTGAGCCGAAGTAGTGCATCACTTCCCCCATGCACAGCATGTGTGGCAATCCACGGATAACTGTCGATGATAAACTGCGTCGGATCCTTCCAGGCACTGTCCGTGTTTCCATTTCCGCTCGTCCGTCTTCCATAAAGCGCCAAGCCCTCCCGCACAGCCTCCACCAAGTACGGAATGACCGAGTAGTTCCACAGATCCGTAAACCAAACCTGAGAATTCGCGACTTCCATTGGACAACCGAGGAAGAATTTCGGACCAATCGTAACGTCCGAACTGCTGTGAGTCTCTAGGAATTTATTAAGATGCAACCAAACTCTCGGCACCCATTCAACAACAGCCGCCATTTCTGCGTTTCTAGCACCACCGCATTCCCTCAATTCGTACTCCAACAGTTTGCGCCTCAAGAAACGCCCGAGAAATCCTTTAACAGGCTCAACCTGATTCGCACACATCACCCACCGGAAATTGTGGAATAATTGTAGGTTTGTGGTGTTACAGGTTGCCTGGCTCATCGTCCCGATTATTGCTGGGCACGACAAGTGCCTAGTACTGAGTCCACTGAACAATTCCCCGAGTGACGTAGCGTGCTGCAGATTCTCGAGTATTATGACCCTCGGTAACTCATCGCCAGCATTTGAATCACATCTTTCTGCAATGTGCGCCAAGTATTGTCTCAATTCTTTGCTGGATTTGTGATCGACGTTGAACGTAGCAACGGCAGCAACGTCACGGGATTCTGCGTCAGAATCAACGAGTGCGTGAGCTAATTTACCGGCGAGGTAGCTCTTGCCGGTTCCACTTGGGCCTGATAGAATCACCCGGCGATGATCGGTTAGCAGTGAAATTAATCTCTGGACAATTGATTTGGGGATGAGAGTGTCGATCGCCAACCACGAGTAACCTGATAGAACCAGGTAAATTGTCTTTACGTGACCGACTAGGTAACCGCACGGCAATAATTCCGGGTACTGCGAGTCCGCGGTGCATCTGGAGGATTCTCCGAGGTGATAAGCTGCGAGACATTCCACGCCGAGACCCAGATTGTTGATTGGGTCAACTCGGGAAACGTAGTCTTTCAGACAACGTCGAACTGTGGAGTCCAGGGAATCCCATGTCGTCTTGTTTGAAATGCAGACGTTCGCGATTATGCAGTGCGCGGGCTCGCCGATCATTCCGTCGGGCCCCGATATCAAGTTAAGATTGAAACTATTCTCACTGCCGAGGTAAACCGCGACGTTGATGCGTTTACCGTCGGTGTCTTCAATCACTGGTTCGGTTGGCGCGTTTGTTGGGACGATTGGATGCTCAGGGACTGTTATGTCTTCGAGGCGATCGACGGTTGATTGGTGATCGCCGTTTGTCATTGCCGTTGATGATACTTCTGTCATGCTGAAACGACGGTCTGGATCACTGGGGAGAGAAGATTGGGAGGAGGTCAGGGACTTCGATGTTACTAGGCGCTGGAGTCTCTCGTTGTCCTGTTTCAAGTTCAACATTTCGTTCTGAAAATGCAGAGGAAATGAAAGTTAAAGATTTGAAGAGAAAATGGGGTTTGGAGAAAAGGTTTTTAGATTTTTGAAGATTTTGGGAATTTTGAATAATTATTGGGATAATTAAAAAAAATGAGAATTTTTAATTATCCCAATAATTAAAAACATTTAACGGAGATATCTTTAAAAAACTGATCATGGAATATAATGAATTTGTCTGAAAATTTCACAGTCGTATAAAATTACGAATGAAAAAATGTACAGATAAATTAAAAAAGCGAATTATAATAAAAGATTGAACTTTCGTTGAATAATTTCAAAAATAAAACAATGAATAAAGAACCGTTATTAAATTTGTCTAATTTCATTTTAATTTTCTGGTGAAAGAGCATCCGATTGTAGACCTATTTTTAGAAAACTACCTTCCGTAAAATTATGGTTTTCATGCCTACTCATTATTCACTATCTATTTTCTACTATTTCCATTTTTTTCAGTACACAATAAACGCTGTAACGTTTCTGCCAGACCGTGAAACAAAAAAAGGATAAATAAATAAAAAAAAAAACTTACCCGCATCTTGTTGAAGTGTTCTTTGAGCGAGTGCAATTGATGGGCCGATGAAAGTGCCTCGAGTCTAATATCCGTAAGGACAAGATCCTTCTCTCTCAATTGATTCTTCAATTCATCAACAGTTTGATCGCTTTTATAAAGTGCTGAACTACTTTTACTACCGGTCAATGAATTCTCATGGTCCGGTGATTTTTGTCCATTCGTATCGGCATTATTCTGCTGCTGCGAATTGTCGTGCTTCACTGCTGTTGGTAGACGCGGACTGTTCGGAGCACTCAATTCGCCAGGACCGCCCGATCCGTCCTTGCAATCCTCAGCGTCTGACACTGAACCGTGACGATTTTTCCGCGATCGCGAAAATGCTTTGGAGAATGAACTTCGCAGCCAGCCTTTCTTCTTGTGATGACTACTGACTGAGCATTGACTGCTTATTGAATTCAGTGATGTAACACTGTCTGCCGATAATTGACGCGCCATTGATGAGCCCTGATTGCTACTGTAACCGGTACAGCCAGTTGTACCGGAATCTGAATCACCGAGGGTGTGTCGACGACCATTTGCTGCTGCTGTATTTGTTAGAACTGCTTCTGCACCCTGCTGCCGCAAACGTTCTATCGTTTCTCGGAGCTCTTGGAGCTCGGAGTCCTGGAACAGAAATTTAATCGAATTTAATTGAGGAATTGAATCAAGGTTGATTTGTTTATTGAGTTGAAAAAAAGAATGAGGGATTTTTTCGGGGATTTTTGGAGATATCTTTGAAACGAGTAGATTTAGAGGAAAATCGGAAGGGACCTTTTTTGGAGAGAATTTTGTGGACTACAAAAAAGGTATCTTGATAAATTTTCGTAAGCCTCGTTGTTACTGGGATATTTGAGAAATAATGTGCGTGGAATTTTTGGTGTTGTCTTATTTTACTACTTTACAATTGAATTTGATGAAGATTCTTTTATAAATATCTCAGAGAATTTTGTGACTTACAAAAAATGTTTTTCGAGCGAAACTAGTAAGCCCCATGGCTTCCGGGATATTGCAGAAAATAAGCTACTTCGCTACTGAATATTTCCCCATAAGGTTTTTATTATTCCGGGATTTTTATGAAACCGAAAGATGCTACAAAGCCATCAGCTCCAGAAGGCAATAAAAATCAACTTCAAGCTTGAATTTTGTGGTCTACAAAAAAAAAATCTCTTGATAAATTCCCGTTATCTTGTTATCAGTGAGATAATTCAGAAAGGAAAGAAATGCAGTCTTCCAAATTATTTAATTTTTGCACTTTACAACGGAATTCAGTGAAGATTCTTCAAATATCTCTGAAACGAGCAGCTTCATGAAGAAATCTCAAGAAACCTTTTTTGTAGAGAATTTCCCGACCTTCAAAAAAGGTTTCTTGCGAAAATCTCGTAAACCCCACCGATTCCGAGATATTCCCAAAACAATCGACTTCCCCACCGAATATTTCCCAATAAACTTTTTATTACTCCAGAACTTCACGAAACCGAAAGATAACAAAACCATCAACTCCAGAACAGTAAAAATCAACGTCCACAACCTTCACATTCTCCCCAATAACCCTCTCACCCCACAAACAGAAGTAAAAATATAAAACTCGAATTGAACCTATTTCCAAGAAAAAAAAATGAAACATTTGATTTATTGATGAATGGATACAATGGGATCGAAATACATGTTTGTTCAATCACTGGAGTCCGTGCTCCACGTGTCCGCTGTACTGTACAACTGCTTCATGGACTTGGAGCTCTCTCGTTCGTCGTACGTGTTCTCCAAATGAAGCAAACGCTTGGTTGTTGTACCTGTGCGTAAACTCGGTGCACCACTGGCATTTGTAATTGCCAGTGGTTTATTCGGATGACTCAGTGAATTTTGTTCGGTAATTTTTTCACGATTCCTTGGATTCTCGGAAGCGAGGCGAGACTTCAGACGTTCGTACTTCAATTGCCTGACAGTTTTCCGCGGTTTTGAAGTCACCGAAGACTCAGGATCCTGATCTTTTTTCAGACGTTTCGCAGTTGGATTTGGCGACTGAAGTTTCGTGGTTTTACCGGAGGTTCTTGCAGTTGCATTTTGCGATAAGGCATTCGGGGAATTTTCATCCTCCGAATGCTTGCGCTTTGGTAAAATACGATTGAGGCCAGGTATGAGAGGAATCAATGAAGTGCGCAATGAACGCGATTCATTTTGACGATTTGATGCCAATGGTTTAGCCGGCTTTTTCACTTCCCTCTGCATTGCCTCCAACGTTCATTCTCCTTTGATCATTTGATTAAGAATCTTCTCAATTACGCTGTTACGTCTGGATCAAGCACAAGCACTTGGCGATAATTCTCGGCGGTGATTCATTCTTATGATTCTTTTTTTATGGGAATTTGATACGGATTAATTTTGATTAATTGTTTGGTTTATTCAATGATCGCTAAACAATTTTGACGCCATGATCTTTTCAGAGGTTGAATTACAAGCTGCAGTATTCAGGATGAATCACTCGTTTGTTTTTTTGTTAATGGAATGAGGGATGTGCGAGATTCGAGGAAACGAAGAATTGATTCTTGGAGGAATTTGAAAATTTTTATGGAGTTTGAGAACAGTGGAGGAAAGTGGAGATTTCGATGAAACGGTTCGAGATAGATTTTTTTTGATGATTTCATTGGAAAGCTGAGGAAATTTTACTAAAAATACATGTGTCAAAATTAATTTTTTTTATTTCTTTGAAAATTCGAGTTTTCTGGTCAAGATTTGAAGGGGTCGCCCTTTCCAAAATCTAAAAAAATCACTTTT